>MU690200.1:45713-58573 GCA_026770625.1 Nicotiana glauca
AGATTATCTACCTAACCAACTAAAGAATCTTCTAATAGTAGTAGGGTAGAAATTGCATTAATAAAGTTAATTTAAAGGCACAAGGATAATGGGCAATTGAAAATTAGAAGGCTGCTATCTTGGGTAGGGGGCACAATAGATGTTTAAGTAATAAGTACTAAGTGAGTGGTGATGGGGTCTTTAATATTAAATTAAAAGGGCTAGGTGTCAGTGGTAAATGCACTGACTGAAATGCTTATTTAAGAAGCTGGGAACCAGACATGAGAGGGGGTAAAAAAGAAAGAAAAAAAGAAAGATATAGAAGTTCAAGAGCAATAGGGAGAGAAGTTTTAAGCAATCTCAAGATAAGAAATAATTCTGAAAAACAGAGAGATTTAAAAGATAAGAGAGAGCTTAAGAGGAAAGTAGACTTGAGTGCTAGAATTCAAAAAAAAAATACAAAGACGGCTAAATTCTTACTGTTTCATTGATTTCTTTATTGATTTTCTGAAATTTTCAGATTCTGAAAGACTTTCTAGTTCATTTGATGTTGAATATAGTTTAATATCGCTTCTAAGTTGGGTTCTGGGGTTTATATTGTACCACTTCATTGGAGTTGTTTCTTCTGCTGATTTTTTTTTTTGAATCTGGGCATTGTTCATCTGCTTTTCTGCTGCTGTTGTTTGGCTGTTGATCTCAACCCTCTTATTTCTTTACATTTTCAGGTATGTTTCAACATTCAAAAACATGTGAAGATGTAAAGGGATAGCCCTATGGTTGATATTGAGCAATTTGGTCCTAGTTTCTTTGAAAAAGTTGTGTGTTGAAAAAAGATGTGTGTTTCTCTTTAGTCAAATCTTTCTTATTAGGATTCAAAACGTCCTCTTTGTACTGTTTGATAGCTTTGTGAATAACCATTTTCTTCATCACCACGAATTTGGGCGTTTTCTTCGCTTTTTCCCATTTTTGATTCTCCAACTGTGTGATCGAGCAAGTGTTTCGATTTTGGCATATTAATTTCTCCCTAACCACCGAATATATCTGTTTTCCTTCTTAGATGCTCACAAGCGCTTTCTGAACGTTACCATGTTTTAGTTGGATTTTCCCTTGATTACTTCAGTTGTGTTCCTCAAAATTAAGTGGCCATTTGTTTCGATAGCAGCTTTGTTTTGTGTAAGCAGTTTGACCAAGGCAACATAGAGTATTAGTTGCAACCTGTTGTGTATATTTGGATTAAGAGCTAAATGTTTTATGTCATGGATTGGAATGATGCTTCAATTATATTAATAGTGAAGCCAAGTAAAGAAGATTGTTCCATTTATGTATTGAAAGATTACTTGCTTGATGAATTTCTTTGTTATGAATCTTAATTGCTGTTGTTTTTTTCCGTTTGTCAGAACACATTATTGTCATATACTATTTCTGTAGCTGATGCTCTTTGGTGTTGGAACGTCAAATTCATTTTGTTTTAAAGGAATATTTATTAACTCTACTATTATAGTTGGTAATATTTTCAGTAGAAGACATTTTGGTACAATGAAAGAAAGTTGGAGTTTATTACTTTATTTCATTAATTAGTCATAAGAGCATACTTAGGCCAACCACATCCGGGTAGGCGAACCTTTAGCCGTGCTTTCAATTAATTAGTTGTAAAAATGAAGATCCGTTGTTTAACTAATTTCTCTTCCTTTAATAAATCGAGATGTGCCATTAGCGAATTTTCCATGGCCCTCGCAAAGTGCAAAAGCGTAGTTGCTTTAAGCGCGTATTTTAATAATCTACCTTCCTAAACGCGGGTGCACATTTATGTGACCCAAATCCAAATCTCAACGATGTTAAAATATGTCAAAAATCACGGGTGCATTTATGTAACGTGGTTCGAGACGTGTTTTAATAACGTTACAATTTTCTCTAAAAAACAATGAATAAAAGCGGTTAAAATGTAAATTTGCACACAGGTTCATAATTGTTTAAAATCAGGTAATTAAGCCGAATATAACAGTTGAGTGACCGTGCTAGAACCACGGAATCCGAAAATGTCTAACAGCTTCTCCCGGGTTAACAGAATTCCTTACTTGGATTTCTGGTTTGCGGACTGTTAAACAGAGTCAATAATTTTCTCGATTCGGGATTCAATCGGTGACTTGGGACACCATAAATCTCCCAAGTGGCGACTCTAAATCTTTTAATAATAATCCCGCTTCAATTGTTACTTCAAGTTGGAAATAACTCTCTTTACTATACTCCCTCCGGGGGGGGGGATAGTTGAAAAAGGAGGTGTGATAGCTCTGGTGACTCTATTGGGGATGAAAAACCCAGAACTTTTGTTCAGGGTTCAAGAATTCGAGCTTGGAATAATTGTTGTATTTGGCTTTATTTATTATCTGATTTTATTAAATGATTGGGCTTAAATGTGCAAAATGATGCTTTTTACCGCTTTGATATTATTTGAACTGTATATAAACTGTGCCGAAACCTTCTCTTCGTACCTTCGAGGAGTGCACGCTGGTCGTGACTTCTTTCTGTTAGTGTCATATCCCAAAATAGAACGAGGATTCGGAGGAGTTGCAAAACCGGATGATCTTTTGGTTACTGGTACGCAGTTCCCATCCTCGGCTCGAGTTGTCCGCTCGGGTAAGCCAGGTCTAGAACAAACACCCAGGATAAACCTAGTATAACAAAACTTCATGCCGGATCCCTAGTAGGAACACTTATTTACATCATGTTGCATTTGACTTAGGCAACTCAACACAGGGGTTGGGTCCGCCTAGGACAGGTAACCTGAAATGAAAAAGACCATCCTGCTGCATCCTGTTTGTTTTACGCATTTTATTTGCTTCGGACTTGCATGCTGACCGGCTTCTAACATTGGGAAAATTTGAAAAGAAAAGGAAAAATAATAATAGCAGTGTAGAGAAATAATTACCTATTTTTGGAAAAAATCAATGTCCAAATAGCGTCGAAACTCTGCCGAAATTTTGAAAAATATTATTTTAGTTTGATTTATTTGGAAAACAAAAGAAAGGAATATTTTTTTCAAAATTAGTTATTTTCTTTGCCCGAACTACACCGGTTTGATTCTCACAGGGTGTGAGATACGTAGGCAACTCTCATCGGGTCCAACCTCCCCTTTTGAAAAATCGCCAAAAAATGTCAAAATTAATATTTTCGTCATGAATAAGTCCGATGATGTCGTTTTCGTCAAAAATAGCCCAATGTTCCTGAAAGGGACGTCGGAAGGCTGACTTTGCATAAACAGTCACCGGTTGATCCACACAGCCTTAAAATCTTCGTCCCCGAGGCGCTGAAAGGTCGTGTTTGCAATACCGGGTCCTTTATTTTAATTCGAAAAAAAAGAATCATAAATAAGTCGGGTGATGCCGTTTTATCGAAACTAGCCGAATGTTCCCGAAAAGGAGGCCGGAAGGCTGACTTTGCATAAACAGCCACCATTGGATCATTTTTTAGATTTTGGCCGGTTGACCCACACAGCCTTAAAATCTTCGTCTCCGAAGTGCTGAAATGTCATGTTTGCAAAACCAGGTCTTTTGTTTTAATTTGAAAAACAAGAAAAAAAGATTCAGGGGGAAAGTGAATGTCGTTGTGATTTTTGGTCAAAATAAGCCGAGCCAGCTTCGGCAGTGTATTGGACCGTTCTTGCCGAGATAGCCTTAGAGTATCTTTCAGTTGTCGAAAGGCTGTTTTTGTAAACGAACGGACAAGTTTGTAAAAGTGTCATAAAATAGATCCTCCACGGCCTCAAAATTCATGAGAAATTGGGAAGGGGCCACGTTTGCAAAAATAGCCATTTGGTTGAAATTGGCAAATAGGGAAAGGAAGCTGGTCGTTTGTTTTTGAGTTTGTAATTCTTTTGATTAGAATATGTGGGTTGTTTCATTTTCGAGTTTGTAGGTCATCTTTAAACCTTTGAAACGCAGTCTGTTTTATTATGAAAATTGAAAATTCCAAAAAATGTTTCATTGTTGTTTACCTTTCATTTGCCCGAATTACGCAAGGTCTGATTCATGCAGGGTCATGATACGTAAGCAATCTCCGTAAGATTCGAACACAACTATACATATTAAAAAAAAGTGCAAAGTTTTGATAATAATAAGGACTGACTGAGTCTATTCTAACATATTTCTGAATTGTGATGAAAGTTGAGGTGGTCAGTTTGTGGCAAGAGGACAACACAAGATCCAAGGAAAAATGATAACTGACATCGAAGCTGTTACCAGTGCTCAGGAGACTCAGGGTCAGAGAGTTCAACCAGAATCTACGGTGTTCGAGGAAAATAGAATACCGAAACAGAAAATGAGTGAAACATGTCAAGCATGAGCCAATGGTCGAGGAGAGCCCCGTCCCAAGTCACAATCTGCTACACAACAAGAACACCACTCACATTCGTTTGATCCTCCGGCAAATGTCGAGAAGCCTACCCGAAAGATGATACAGGAGGAAATAACCCAAAGAGTGAAAGGATTAGAACAACTGTTGAAAAACATGCAAGGGTTAGAAGGTCAAGAGAGCGTTGCCTTCAGAGATATATGTATGTTCCCCGATGTCCACTTGTCGCCTGGTTTCAAGCTTCCCAAATTTGAAAAATACAATGGACATGGAAACCCTATAGCCAACTTGAAAAGGTGTTGCAATCAATTAAGAGGTCTGGGGAGAAATGAAGAATTGCTGATAGCTTACTTTGGGGAAAGCCTTACGGGTGTAGCATCTGAATGGTTTCTAGATCAAGACGCATCTCGCTGGTACGTCTGGAATGACATGGCACAAGCCTTTGTCAAACAGTTCCAATACAACATCGACACTACCCCAGACCGCATTTTCCTTTCAAATCTGAAGAAGAAACCAAGTGAAAGTTTCAGGGAATATGCCCTTAAATGGAGGGAGCAAGCAACTCGAGCTAAGCCACCCATGGATGACCACGAGTTAATCACTGTCTTCCTTCAGGCTCAAGATCCGGATTACTTCCAAAACATGATGTCCGCAGTTGGCAAATCCTTCTTGGAAGTAATCAAAATGGGAGAACTGGTAGAGACCGGTCTTAAGACAGGCAGAATCATAAGTCAAGCAGCTCTCAAGGCTGTAGCTCAGGCTGTCCAAATTGAATCTGGTGACACAAATAAGAGGAATGAAGAAGTCATGATGACATCAGGGTCAAGAAGAGGTCGCGAAGAACACCTCGAAGGTATGTGCAGCCTCATCAGATCTTCCATAAATCCCTTGAGCATTACTATCAACCTCAGAACCCACCATACTCCGTTGATCCACCCCAGTATATTGTCCAGCCATCAAATCACCCAAGAAAGCGAGTACGAGCATCACAAAATCTCCACCAGCCTCCGCAAAATTTCCAAATACCTTATAACCCACATCCAAGCCAGGGGTATAGAAGGGAACAAAAGTGGAAAGATAATTGTACACCAATAGGAAGTCTTATGCAAGCTTATTTGAGAAGTTAAAGCAATATGACATGATTGCACCCATTCCTCCAAATCAGGTGGACCGACGTGTAAGAAGCTTTGACCCACCTAAAAGGTCTGAATACCACTCCAATGTTCGCGGGCACAATATGGAAAGTTGTCGTGATTTGAAACGGGAAATAGAAAGGATGATCCAGGAAGAGTGATTGTGATTCAAGACAGAGATGCCCAAAATATCACGCTGAATCATTTACCTGCACATGATGATGCACACTTTGTGAGGATAATGCCTGGTGACATGGGGTATGAGAATCTACTCGAGGATTTGCCGACTGAAACTGGAGAAGGCCATACTGATTCTGATAATCAAATTTGTGGCTAAATATCAGGCTTATCAATTGAAAAGTCATTCAGGAAGGAATTTTGGTGGCTCATTTTGTTGTCATTTCTGTTGTCCGGGTTATTTCAGGATTGTAATCCAGATATTGTCTTGTAACTCAAACCTTTTTATCCTTTTATTTTTGTCTAGATCCTTTGGTCGTAACGTTTCATTAGTGTTGTCTTATTCTGAAGGTTGTACCCCAGTTTGTTGTGCTTGTTTTGTTTGTACAAACTCTTTTCCCCATCTATCTAAATGCAATTCTCTGTCTCCTGTTATTGTTAGTCATTTTCTTTGGTTTAAGTCTTTCCTTTCTATAGTTCTTTTTCTGTCAACTCTAGTGACATGAAATGCGCACATAATTTTGGCATAATCTTAAAAGTTAATCATAAAACCATTGGGAGGTGATCGGGACATTTAAAGGAAATAAGAACGGTTTGAGGCCCGATCCATGTGAAACTGGGGAAAGTAAAACCAAAATCGTTAAAGGCAAGATTGGCCATGTTGACATGGGGTTCGTTCGGGGTAATGAAAATGAGAGTGTTACCCAATAGTGCTTTAAAGATATGGCGAATGTTAATTGTGTTTTTTGCGCTTGGTATGTTTTGAAGATTGGAATGACGAAGGCATTTTATTCTGCTATCCAAACACTTTATCCTTCGTCAACCCTTTGATCTTTATTTGTTTCTTTCATACCCCTCCTTCGGAATCAGTAGCAAAGATTAGAAACGTAAGCATGAAAGATAAAGAAAAAGAAAGGAGAAAAAGAAGAAAAAAAAAGGAGAAAAAGAAAAAACAACAAAACAACAAAAGAGAAAAGAGAGAAAAGAGATAAGAAAAGAGAAAAAGAAAAGAAAAATAATAATAAGTGAAAAGGAAATCAGGTGTGAACTACGTTAGACTTGATTCCTTTTTAAGGATACGTAGGCACCCTTACGGCTTGGTCATAGTGGAACAAAGATCAGAGGATCCCCAAGCAAGAAATTGGGGCAGAAGTTGTGGTTGTTGTAAAGGAATCTGGTTCCGAAGGTTGTAATACTGAACCCATTTGAATTATTTTGAGTATTTAATACCCTTTCTTTCTAACCATATCCAAAAGCGCACGTTACGGTCCAAAAAAAGACCTTCTGATCAGTCTTCAAAAGATGCCAAGTCGAGCAAGTAAAGATGATTCATATCAGGGGCAACACTCCGGGCCGAACAAGGAAAATGAAAAGATGAGAGAGTCTTATTGGTGAAAACCCTCACGAGCACCGTAAGGCGATGAAATCCGAAAGAAATCAAAAAATGAGAGAGTCTCATTAGTGAAAACCTTCACAGGCACCTTGAGGCGACTATAAGGAGAGAGAAAGACCAAAAAGAGAGACTTGATAGTGAAAACCTTTCAACCACTACAAGTTGAAATCAGGATTGCAAATCCAATTGGATAAGCAGAGCATTGAAGCCCAGTTTCACGGCAAAAAGGTACAGTAAAAGCTGAATATCAGACTCGTTTAACAGAATAGGCCGCAAGTGCATGTCACGGTCATTAGAATTGGTATCCACGTCTAATAGGTTTCTATTTCGTAGCTTTTTTGTTAGGAATCTTTTTTTTCCTTTGTTCTTTATTCTACTCCTTTTTCTTGTCCACTTCTTCTTTCTGAGTCTGTCTGGTCCAAACAAGTAAGAAATGACTTCAAAATTGCCTCCAGTTTCCCAATTGCACAAGACAAGATCTGTGCTAGTACATCAAAGCGGCATAAGGCGAGAAAGAACAACTAGGGTGCTGAGCTGGTAATAATCAACATGCTTTGGGATCCCTGCAAAATACAAAGGTTTGATCCATATTAGTTCATGAAGAATGAGACAGGTGAAGGGTGTTGGGCGAATGGATCAAAGGTATAGTCTGTTGATGGGATTGACAAAAGGGTGGACCAGCGACAAGAAGGACATTCCAAGCAGAAATCAGAGGTTATAGACCTCAAGGCCAAGGCTAGTGGACAAGTTAAGAAAAGAGCAACAAACCTCAAGGCCAAGGCCAGTGGACAAGTCAAGAAAGAGCAACATATACACAGAGTGGGGAGCAGTGGACGTGATTTGGGAATTCACGTAAGACACAAAGGACGGACATATGCCATTTCAGGAGCAATACAATAAATAAAGGATATGGGTCTGAACGGAGAAAAGGTATTTCAGTGATACAGATGACAGAGAAAGTGGTTAATCAGTAAACATGCAAGATCTTCAAATAGAAATCAGCTGTCATGGGAAATATATGGGGTCAGATGAGGAGACTAGAAATAATAGTTAGGAAGTTTGTGACTAAGGAGTAATCCGAAGGTCGGAAGTTTTCAACCAAGTTCAAGGCAGTCGGGCGAAGCAGAGCATGGAAAGGAGGAAATCATCCCCAGTGAGAATGTCACAACCAACCACCATTTTCAAAACTGACAAATTTTTCTTTGAATGTAATAGGAACAAAGCAGCGCAGGGAAATTGAAAAAAAAGAAAAGAAAAGAAAAGAGCAGAAGAGCCGACAAAGGGAAGTTTCTCAAATCTTTACCTTTATTTGTATTGCTATCGTGCATAAAATCTTAGTCTGATGAATCTTTCTCATAAGATAAAAAAATGAACCTAGTCTGACGAATTATCTCCTAGAGTCAAAATTTTAGTCTGATGAATTTTTCTCCTAAGATAGGAAATCTTAGTCTGATGAATCTTTCTCCTAAGATAATAAGAAGTGGAAGGCAACAGTTGGAAGAATTCAGGTAAAATAACAAGAAGTGGGAAGCAACAATTGAAAAAATTCAGATAAGATAACAAGAAGGGAAAGGCAACAAGTAGAAAGTTTCAGATAAGATAACAAGAAGTGGGAAGCAACAGTTGGAAGGTTTCAAATAAGACAACAAAAGGGGAAGGCAACAGTTGGAAAGTTTCAAACAAGATAACAAAGGGGGAAGGCAACAAGTAGAAAGTTTCAGATAAAATAACAAGAAGTGGGAAGAAACAGTTGGAAGGTTTCAAATAAGACAACAAAAGGGGCAGACAACAATTGGAAAGTTTAAGATAAGATAACAAGACGTGGGAAGCAATAGTTGGAAAGTTTCAGATACAAAAAATGGACCTAGTCTGATGAATTTTCTCCTAGGATCAAAATCTTAGTCTGATGAATTTTTCTCCTAAGATAGGAAATCTTAGTCTGATGAATTTTTCTCCTAAGATAGGAAATCTTAGTCTGATGAATCTTTCTCCTAAAGATAACAAATCAAGACCTAGTCTGATGAATTTTCTCCTAGGATCGAAATCTTAGTCTGACGAATTTTTCTCCTAAGATAGGAAATCTTAGTCTGATGAATCTTTCTTCTAAGATAACAAATCAAGACCTAGTCTGATGAATTTTCTCCTAGGATCAAATCTTAGTCTGACGAATTTTTCTCATAAGAAAGGAAATCTTAGTCTGATGAATCTTTTTCCTAAGATAACAAACGAAGACCTAGTCTGATGAATTTTCTCCTAGGATCGAAATCTTAGTTTGACGAATTTTTCTCCTAAGATAGGAAATCTTAGTCTGATGAATCTTTCTCCTAAGATAACAAAAGGAAATCTTAGTCTGATGAATTTTTCTCCTAAGATAACAAAAGAAGACCTAGTCTGATGATTTTTTCTCCTAGGATCGAAATCTTAGTCTGACGAATTTTTTTTCTAAGATAGGAAATCTTAGTATGATGAATCTTTCTCCTAAGATAACAAAAGAGGACCGAGTCAGATGAATTTTCTCCTAGGATCAAAATCCTAGTCTGCTGAATTTTCTCCTAGGATCAAATCTTAGTCTGATGAATTTTTCTCCTAAGATGGGAAATCTTAGTCTGATGAATCTTTCTCCTAAGATAACAAAAGAGGAAGCAACAATTGGAAAATTTATAAGGAAGTATTTGGAAGGTCAGAAATTCTCGACTAGGTTTAAAAGAGTCAAACAAAACAGAGTATGGAAAGGAGAAAGGGAAAAACCATCCCCAACAAGAGTGTCACAACCACATTTTAAATTGCCGAGATTGAAACAGGGGTAGAAATCTCATTTGTTTCGGAGAAACCCACCGTAAGGAAAGGCAAGCACCAAACAGAACAGGGAAGACAACACAAGTTTTAAGGAAAAGAAGTTACGAAGGAGGATAATTCAAGTTTCAAAGGAAAATGGTTAAAGATGCAAAGGAAAACAATATCAAGTAACAAAAGACGTACCCTTTTAAGTTTTGAAGTCGGGAGCCCGCCCGGAGAACGGAGGCGTACCTTTCA
The DNA here is from genome assembly GCA_026770625.1 of Nicotiana glauca. Lineage (NCBI taxonomy): Eukaryota > Viridiplantae > Streptophyta > Magnoliopsida > Solanales > Solanaceae > Nicotiana > Nicotiana glauca. The sequence goes on from MU690200.1 coordinate 55,776, forward strand.
AGATCAAGAAGTCAGGAACCCGCCTGGAGAGCGGAGGAAGACAATTCAAGACAAGAAGTCGGTGCAAGGCAGCAACAAAGGAATTGCTATAAGAGAATACAAGACAACAAGGCAACAAGAAACACAAGAGCAAGTTTGAAGGTCTAGATAGGATTTTGTAATTCATAGACTATAGTTTAATCTAGCTTCTTATTTTCTTTTAGCATGGTGTAATAAGGGGTTCAACAAGTAACAACAGCAACAACAACAGTAAACACAGCTTCATGGTAGTCCCAGCTATCAAAACTTCTCGAACTACATTGATCTGATTCCTTTTTAGCCAAGTATATGTAAGAAACCTTTGAAGCAGAGGTTCGGTCATAATCTTTCAAAAATGCTTCACACAGAGTATTCAAATGGGCAAAAATCGCTCGTGTCCGCTCACTTTATCTTTGCACGAAAACTCTTCGTGTTTACGAGCAAAGAGGGGCAGCTGTGAGCACGTGATTTTTGCCTCACATGAATTACTCCCACAAAAAAATAAAAACAAAATTTGTTTATTTTATTGTGTGTAATTTTGTGAATTTTCGTGATATTTTCTGTCATTGTTTGCATTTGTGTGTGTGCATATTTTTTTTTGCTTAAATTAATTAAAAAATACAAAAATATATTTCATTCACATTTAGGATTTGATTTCACATTTTTAGAGTATTTAAGCAAATTGTTATTTTATAAAAATGAAAAATCCACAAAAAATAATGTAGTTTGCATTTTTAAGTGTTTAATGTCAAAATTGTGTAATTTTCTTTTAACTTGGTGTTTAATTATTTGTGATAATAACTACTTAGAATTAATTAATATTCTTAGAATAATTTGTTCAAGGTTAAATTTAGGTTTGTATTTTTATTTTTATTAGAAAGAAAACTTAAAAGAAAAAAAAATAAAGAAAAGAGAAATCAGAATTGGGCCAATTTTTTCAAGCCCAAACCAAACACCCTTATACCCGCTGACCCAATCCACCAAACCCATAACCAAACAACCCCCCCCCCCCCCNTAAAAACTATTCAAAAAAACCCCACCCCCTCATTTCTAAACTCCTCATTCTTCCACTTCTCTCACATCTCTCTAAACTTAAAACCTCTCTACCTCCCTCTTCTCCCTCCGTCACCGCCGCCGCCGCCGCCGCCGCCGCCGCCGCCCATCGAATTTTTTTTTCCCGGCGGCGGCCTACCTCTAAATTTCCTCAAATTCACACAATATTCTCCTCTTCTACCTCATCTTATCAACTAAACTTCCCAAAGCCCAACCAAATTTCGTAGATCTTAGATCTAAAATAGCTAAAAACCTAGATCTACCATTTTTTTTTGTTGTATGCATTTTCCTAGCTGTTAAAAAATCCTCCGGTCAAGATCTCCCATCAAGGATCTTAGATCCAAGACGAGAGTCTTGATTTGAGGATTTTTTCACGGTTAGACCCTTGTAATTTTATTATTTAATTTCCACCTTCCTTAATTTATTTATGCATTTATATTTTTCGCATTTTTATTCTCGTTAAGTATGTTATTTTCTGTATTTTTTATTTTTATTCAATTTTCTGTTTTTTATTCATTATTATTTATATTCTGCGCAATTTTTTTAATATTTATTTTGTCCGAATTTTATTAATTTATTTTTTGTTTAACGTTTTTTAAACTCTGTTATAATTAATTAATTACTTAAGTCATAGCTAACTAAAATATGAAAAAAAAGATGTGTAGATAGATTTTAATTAGATAAAAATGATAAATAAAAAAATTATTAAAAAATATAGTATTTAGATTCTATTTTTATTTTTATTTTTTTTACATCTCATCATTTTAATTACTGTTATTCTATTAAATATATTATATAGTTATTAATGGGTTGTACTACTAATTTATCAAGTAGTGGTAGGGTAGAAATTGCACTATTTATTTTAAATAACAAGTAGTGGTAGGGTAGAAATTGTACTACTTTTAAATAACAAGTAGTAGTTGGGTAGGAATTGTACTACTTAATTTAAATAATATCACTAGCTTAGTGGAAAATTTAAAAATGAAAAGATAATTTGATAATGGAGGATGCATTAACAGGAATTGTCTATTTAAATGCTGGTTTTGAGAGATTAAAAAGATAGACAGGGGGACTAAAAGAAAAAACTTTAGAGGTGGGAGTATTCTGAAAAAAAGAATAGAGGAGAACAGATAGAAGAATAAGAGATAAAACACAAGTGAGAGTTAAAAAAAAAGATAAGAGAGAATCTGAAAAATACACTTAAAAAAAATCCATTGAGTTTTGTTTTAGTTTGCACTTCATTTTTAGTTTAAAAATCGTTCTGCTGGTCAGCTCTTTGATTGCTGGGGATCTACTGTTGCTGTTGTTTATCACTGTTTCATTTCTTACCTTCCCTTTCTTTAATTTTCAGGTACACACTCGAATTAGCCTTGATGTAGCCTCGAATTGAAAGATGAAATCAAAGTATTCATGCCTTTCCTTGTTTGAGTATAAAAAAAGTACCGAAAATAAGCTTTAAGATTTTTACTCATTGGTGAATTAATTCATTTACTTAATTTCTGAAATCCGTCGCGATTCATTGCTTAAGTTTGGTTCGATCGAAGTCTCTTTGGGTTTTAAGGCAGTAACTATGTCCGAAAATACTCTTTGTCAATTTTCCAGTTCTATTTTCGTGTAGTGCCGAAGTCCACAACCCCGACTTCGAACAACAATGATTCGTCTAATAAAAGCAAAAGAAAGTATGGGTGTCATATAAATTGCTAGTTGATTAAGTAGCATTGGATTTT
>MU690203.1:0-12540 GCA_026770625.1 Nicotiana glauca
CGGCTAGGGTATTTGGAGCGGGGTTTAGTAGAGCTGGAAGGGAAGTTCATCAAAAGAATTGAAGATTTTCAAAACGCTGAAGGAAATGCAGGCGGACATCTGGCCCGAGCTTATTTGCTGCTAGGACTATGCGAATTGGTGGAGCTGTTCGAAGGAGACAAGACTGCCAAATCTGGGGAAGGTCCTTCTGGAACCAAGTAGTTAGGAATCCTTTATTTTGCTTTAATGATGTAATAAGGCCAAAGGCCACTAGTGACATTTACTTTCTGTTATTTAGAGTCGTTTTGGATTTGACTTATTTTTATCAATAAAATGAGGCATTTAGCATTATAAGTTGTACAAGACTATCTGTCGCTGGGCCTACCTCGGGCACAACGAGGCACCCAAATTAGGACGCGATTTATATTCCCGCACAATGTGTTTAAATACTGCAACACTTTTTCCTCAGAACCCGCACTAACTTGTTACCTTTTTTTTTTTTTTTCTTTTATTTTTATTCCCCTCCCCAAAGGTTAGTTCGTGCATTCTGGCACCATCAGCATATTCTACAAGATCCAAGGGCCCTCCACCTCGTCCTCCTCCGAGTCCTGTCCAGAACAAGAGCAAAGAAAGAATGGAAAACAAAAGTGCTAGAAAGGAGATTGAAATGGAAGAAACTTCTTAGGGTACCCCAATTGCTAAGGGAACTGCTGCTCATCTTGAGCAGGAATTGCTGAAATTCCAGGAAGAGTTGGACCAAGTTCGGAACTTGGCAAGCCTATCATTCTCTCTTGCTGCTCCTGATGTCAACACCCAAAACCCCGCACCTCCACAAAACACCCCGCAACCACAAATACAGCCTACCCACACTCAAACCTGCTACAATACTCCATTACTCATTCCCGAGCCACCAAACACCACAAACAACCACCTCCATAACACTCCTATCTTTGTGGATACCATACCTCACTACACCCAACTGATCTTAAATGCACCGGAGTCTGATGACAAAGAATCCCTCATCAGGAACTTAGCAGCTGAGCTCAAGAAGTTAACTAGTCGGGTCCAAGGTGTCGAAGGTAGCAAAGGCATTGAGGGGATGAACTATGAAGACTTATGCATTCAACCAGATGTTGAACTTCCGGAGGAGTAAAAAACTCCCAAGTTCAAAATGTTTGATGGATCCGGAGATCCCAGGGTTCACCTGAGGACCTATTGTGACAAGTTAGTAGGGGTTGGAAGAGACGAGAAAAGCCGCATGAAGCTCTTCATGTGGAGTTTGAAAGGAGATGCACTGTCCTGGTACATCAGTCAGGACCCCAAGAAATGGATGAATTGGGTAGTATGGCAACGGACTTCATGGACATGTTCCGTTTCAATACGGGGAACGCACCAGATGTGTTCTACATACAAAACTTGAAGAAGAAGCCCACCGAGACATTCCGCGAGTATGCTACTCCTTAGAGGTCAGAAGCTGCGAAGGTCAATCCAGCCCTAGAAGAAGAACAAATGAATAGGTTCTTCGTTCGGGCTCAAGATCCCCAATATTATGAAAGATTGATTATGATTGAGGGTCAAAAGTTCTCTGATATCATCAAACTCGGAGAAAAAATCGAGGAGGGCATCAAGAACGGTATGGTAACAAATCTTGAAGCATTGCAAGACACCAATAAAGCTTTACAAACTGGTGGCACGTCCAAGAAGAAAGATGTAAGTGCCGTGATGATCGCACAGGGAGCCAAATCACCACCAAAATACCACACCTACCCATCATCTCCACTTACATATCAGCCTATCCCAAATTACCAAGCACTCGCACCCTCCTATCCACCTCCCGTTTGCCAATCTACTCCACCTCTAACATATCAACCCACTTCACCCAGATACTCTCAACCAGCACTTGTTTACCAAGCTTATAACACTCAACCCACTCACTACCAATCGCCACCTACCCACCAAAATTTCCCAAGGCCCAGACCACATTTCGACTGAAAACCTCCCAGACAGTACACAGCTATCGCTGAGCCAATCGACCAATTATATGAGAGACTCAAAGCTGCCGGTTATGTCACTCCTATCCCAGCCAAAACACCAGAAAATCCCTCCTAGTGGATCAACCCTAACAAGACCTGTGCGTATCACTCCGGCATGAAGGGGGCACCCTTGACGAGTGCCGTTCATTGAAAGACAAGATTCAGACTCTGATCGACAACAAGGTCATCGTAGCAAAGGATCCCACTCCTAATGTTCGTAACAACCCCGTGCCTGACCAGAAAGGTGGAGACGTTCATATGATTGAGATCGAGGACGATTGGGACCCAAAGGGTCGATAGGTTTGATTGCTGAAGGGGATGAACCAAAGAAGCCAGCAGTTACCCTTAACCCAATTGTTGTGCAGAATCTGCCCTCCAAGGATGACGAAGTAAATATGTCTGTACCACTTGAATTTGAAGCGCCTCCTTCTGCAAAAGGCGTCTGGGCCGATCGAAGTTGAGTTTGGGGTTCCAAAGGCACCTACACCCTTTGAAGTTGTTGTGTTGCCACCAAGGGTGCCTATTCCAGTAGCAATGACTGACATAACACCATTCCGCTTGAATGTCGTACCATGGGATTACACTGCCGAAGCCAAGAGAAAAGGAAAGACCAGGACTGGAGAAACGATTGTCGCGCATGGAATGACTAGGACAGGGAGGGTTTACACCCCAGAGCACTTAGTCGAGTCCAGTAAGCAAACCTCGATATGGCCTATTGAGACTGGGCCTGACGATCTTTGGAGAAAAATACAGGCTAAGGAATACTTGGTTGCGGAACAGTTGAACAAAACACTAGCACAGATGTCTATCCTGGCTCTTCTGCAAAGTTCAGATGCTCACAAGAATGCCTTAATGAAGATACTGAGTGAAGCCTATGTTCCCAGCAATATAACTGGAGGAGAGATGGCGAATATGGTGGGGCAAGTGATGGAAAGCCACAAAATAACCTTCCACGAAGATGAATTGCCACCAGAGGGTTTGGGTCATAACAAGGCACTGCACATCACCGTGCAATGCGAAGATTATTTCATCACCAGAGTCCTGATCGATGGAGGATCCAGCCTCAACATATGCCCACTTGTAACTATCAGAACTTTGGGAAAAGTCCTGCACGAGATCAAAGATAGGGCTATCAATGTCAAAGCCTTCGATGGGTCCTACAGATCTACTATTGGAGAAATCAGCTTGTGCTTGCAAATGGGACCAACGTGGTTCGACGTCGACTTCCAAGTAATAGACGTCCCGGCATCCTACAACCTGCTGTTAGGACGCCCCTGGATCCACGCTGCTGGATCCGTAGCATCGACCCTATATCAAGCGGTAAAGTTTGAATGGAATCACCAGGAAGTGATCATTCATGGCTACGGTAGTAATCCCATATACAGTCGCCAGACCATCCCAATGATCGGAGGCAGAAGGAGAATAGGCGGAGAGACATACCACCACATCAAAAGGGTCAACGCTATAGACAAATACAAGTGGTGGGACAACAAGATTGAAAGCATCCTAAATTGGTGCGGGTACGAGCCTGGAAAGGGACTCGGCAAGAACCTTCATGGAATTACTAAGCCCATCATACTGAAAAAGCATGGCACTACTTTTGGCTTAGGCTATGGCTATACTTGGGAGGAATTACAGAATTGGTCGCCACCATAGCGCGTCCCCTACTATCCATTGGAGTTTCCGATACCTAGCCTGGATCAAACTTTCCAGCCGGTAGATACTATATACGGGTCCGAAGAAGATGAGACATTGGCAGCCATGAAGAATTTGTTCCTAGAGGATGATGATATAGATTGTTGTGTTCTTTTTTAGGAGGAGGGGGAGGAAGGCCCTTCCATACAAGTCGCAAGCAAAGGAGACCGCCTCAGCAATTGGTCAATTAGGACCGTCAGGGCCTGGAAAGCTTCGGGGTAGAAAGGCTAAACAAAAGCACCATGCATCTCATTTTTAGCTTACTTTACTAGTTGATTTTCTTTCCGCATTGTCTTTATTTCAAAAAGAGCTCCGATGTTTCGAACAATTATGGATTCAATCAAAGCATTTCAGTTTATCATATATATCTTGCTTATTATTTTCTCTATCATTTACTCTATTTTATACAGCATTACTATAACTTATCTTGACGATGAACCAACGACTGTGACTTGCAACGAAACAACGCAACAAAAGGAAATAGACTCAGAAGAAGACGAGATACCCGAAGAGGTCGTCAGAGAAGTTGAGAATTTTGAGAATAGACCTAAGTCCAACCTAGAATAAACTGAGGTCATTAATTTGGGAGATGCAGAGAATGTCAGAGAAACTCGCATCAGTGTTCACTTGTCACCATCAGAAAAGGAAGAATATACGGAATTTTTGAAAGAATACGAGGACATATTTGCCTGGTCGCATGATGATATGACTGGCCTCAGCACGTCCATCGTAGCTCACAAACTGCCAACAGATCTAGCCTGTACGCCGGTAAAGCAAAAGCTCAGGAAGTTCAAACCCGATATGAGTTTGAAAATCAAAGAAGAGGTTACTAAGCAGGTCAAAGCCAAGGTTCTCAGTGTAGTGGAATATCCAACGTGGTTAGCCAACATCGTGCCAGCACCAAAGAAGGATGGGAAGGTTAGAATCTGTGTTGTCTACCGGGATCTCAACCAGGCCAGTCCCAAAGATGACTTTCCCTAGCCAAACATACACATTCTTATCGACAATTGCGCCAGGAATGAGTTGCAGTCTTTTGTTGATTGTTTCGCTGGGTATCATCAGATATGGATGGATGAGGAGGATGCAGAGAAAACGGCTTTCATCACGCCGTGGGGAATGTATTTCTACAAAATGATTCCATTTGGGTTGAAGAATGCTGGCGCCACCTACATGAGAGCCATGACTACTATCTTTCACGACATGATACACAAGGAGATCGAGGTATATGTGGATGATGTCATTGTCAAATCCAAGAAAGCTGCTGATCATAGGGAAGATTTGAGAAAATTCTTCAACAGACTGAGAAGGTATAACCTGAAACTGAATCCCGCCAAATATGCATTCGGGGTTCCGGCCGGAAAACTACTGGGTTTCATCGTGAGTCGTCGAGGGATAGAATTGGACCCATCAAAAGTTAAATCCAATCAAGAATTGCCACCACCAAAGAATAAGAAGGACATGCCGAGTTTCCTGGGGAGACTCAACTGTATCAGCCGGTTCATAGCCCAGTCCAAAGTTATTTGTGAACCCATCTTTAAAATGCTGAAGAAAGACGTTGCCACTAGGTGGACCGACGATTGTCAGAAAGCCTTTGACAAAATCAAGGAGTACTTGTCAACGCCGCCAGTCTTGGTTCCTCCCGAGCCAGGAAGACCTCTACTGCTTTACCTTGCGGTATTGGATGAAGCATTCGGTTGTGTTCTAGGACAACATGATGAAACGGGGAGAAAGGAGCAAGCCATCTATTATCCCAGCAAGAAGTTCACCCCGTACGAGGCCCGGTATTCTCTATTAGAGCGCACCTGTTGTGCTCTGACTTGGGTAGCTCAGAAATTGAGGCATTATTTCTGTGCCTACACCACTTACCTCATATCTAGGATGGACCCACTGAAGTACATTTTTCAGAAACCCATGCCCACTAGCAAGCTCGCCGAGTGGAAAATCATGTTAAGTGAATTTGACATTGTTTACGTGACTCAGAAAGCAATCAAGGGTCAAGCCATAGCAGATCACCTTGCCGAGAATCCTATTGACGGAGAATACGAACCCCAGAAAACATATTTTCCTGATAAAGAGGTGTCCGTTGTAGGAGAGGATATTGAGGAATCCTACGATGGGTGGAGGTTGTTTTTCGATGGAGCCACAAATTTCAAAGGAGTTGGCATAGGAGCAGTCCTGGTATCCGAAACCGGCCAGCATTACCCGGTATCCACCAAGCTCAGGTTCCCTTGCACAAACAACATGGTTGAATATGAAGCTTGCATCCTGGGACTCAAGATGGCCATTGACATGAACATTCAAGAATTACTAGTGATCGGGGACTCAGACCTGCTCATACATCAAGTTCGAGAAGAATGGGCCACCAAAAACTCCAAGATACTCCCCTATTTGCATCACATAGAGGAGTTAAGGAAAAGATTCACAAAGACGAAATTCCAACATGTCCCTAGGGTCCAGAATGAGTTCGCTGATGCATTAGCCACTTTATCATCCATGATCCAGCATCCAGATACGAATTACATTGATCTCATCCCAGTAAGGATCTATGATCAGCCAGCTTATTGTGCTCACGTTGAGGAAGAAGCGGACGGAAAGCCATGGTTCCACGACATCAAAAGGTATTTGACCACAGGGGAATATCCAGAACTTGCCAACGCTACTCAAAAGCGCACACTTCGGAGGTTATCCAACAATTTCTTTCACAGTGGAGGAATCCTGTACAGGAGAACTCCCGATTTGAGTTTGTTAAGGTGTGCCGAAGCTACCAGACTATTGGACGAAGTGCACGCAGGGACATGCAGGCCACACATGAACGGTTTTGTCTTAGCAAAGAAGATACTCTGAACAGGTTATTTTTGGATGACTATGGAAACAGACTGTATTCAGTACGTTCGCAAGTGCCATCGCTGTCAGATACATGCAGACATGATAAAGGTGCCTCCAAACGAGCTTATTGCAACTAGCTCACTGTGGCCATTTATCGCCTGGGGAATGGATGTTATCGGACCTATTGTGCCTGCCGCTTCAAACAGGCACCGGTTTATCCTGGTGGCAATTGATTACTTTACTAAATGGGTTGAAGCAGCATCATACAAGGCAGTGACTAAGAAAGTTGTGACATATTTCATCCGTGACCATATTGTTTGCCAGTTCGGAGTTCCAGAATCAATCATCACTGATAATGGTTCAAACCTCAACAACGATATGATAAAAGCAATGTGTGAGGCATTCAAGATCAAGCACAAGAAATCTACAGCCTACAAGCCTCAGAGGAATGGAGCTGTAGAGGCAGCCAACAATAACATCAAGAAAAATTCTAAGGAAGATGATCGAAAGTCACAAACAATGGCATGAGAAGTTATCATTTGCTTTGCTGGGATATCGCACCACGGTCCGCACATCAACCGGGGCAACTCCCTACATGCTAGTTTATGGTACAGAGGCGGTCATTCCTACCAAGGTAGAGATTCCCTCCCTAAGGATCATACAAGAAGCAGAGTTGGACGACGCAGAATGGGTAAAAGGTCACTACGAGTAGTTAGCCCTTATAGACGGAAAAAGAATGAATGCAGTTTGCCACGGTCAATTATATCAGAATAGAATGTCCAGAGCCTTCAACAAGAGAGTTAAGCCAAGGAAATTCGCACCAGGGCAGCTGGTGTTGAAGAAGATATTCCCGCATCAAGATAAAGCCAAGGGGAAATTCTCTCCCAACTAGCAAGGTCCGTACATGGTTCACCGGGTTCTAACTGGAGGAGCCCTTATTCTTGCAGAAATGGACGGAGAAGTCTGGCCGAAGCCAATCAACTCAGATGCAGTGAAACGATACTATGTGTAACCATCTATGATTTCTTTATGATGTAATTTGAACTATGCCTGACCTGATTCCCGTTTAAGAGGGGATACTTGGTAGCCCTATGGGTTCGGTCACAATTTAATAAAAATCTCATTTCCCCTATTATTGGAACTAGGCAGAATTTTGAGGAGGACCCTCAAAATTCCGAAGCTAGTCTTCAGCCACTCATCTCCAGGATGTCACCTCAGTAAACTGGGCAGAATTTTGAGGACCCTCAAAATTCTGAAGTTGATTCTTCAGTCATTCAGCGCAGCCGTCAGAAGTGCCAGCCTAGTAAACTGGGGAAAATTTTGAGGAGGACCCTCAAAATTCCAGATCAAGAAAGGTTGCAATGCTTTGAACCACGTCGCAGTCGTTGGTTCATTTAAACAAAACTATTTTCTACTTACATTATATTTGTTAAATCATGCATAACCATGATAGCTACTGTTTAGCGACGCTACCCTGATGATACGCAACGTCAGAAGCCACGGGAAAACAAACTAACCTTTCCCCCATTACAAAACTCACGATTTTTCTTTGGATGTAGGCACCCAAGTCACAAAGTTACTAGACATGTTATGCAATCACATTAAACCGTCTCACCTATTTGCATTTGCTACCCGCACACAATATTCCCCAGCAGCCGTAACATCACAATCAGTTACCAACAATCAGCTAAGAATCTTTATTACTATCTGCATTATCTGCATTGCATAAGGCTACCTTCCTGCCTTCCGAAACTAAGCGTTGTCTCCATCTGCATTATTTGCATTGCATAAGGCTACCTTCCTGCCTTCCGAGACTAAGCGTTGTCTCCATTTCCTGCATTGCATAAGGCTACTTTTCTGCCTTCCGAGACTAAGCGTTGTCTCCATCCTGCATTATCTACCTTTCTACCTTCCGAGACTAAGCATTGTCTCCATCTGAATTGCATAAGGCTACCTTTCTGCCTTCTGAGACTACCCTCCTGAATTATTTGCATAAGGCTACCTTTCTACCTTCTGAGACTAAACATTGTCTCCATTTGCATGGCTAAAATATTGCCACTTTATTTCTCTTGCATGGCTGAAATATCACCACCTTTTACTTACGTCCTGCAATCGGCTGAAATATCGCCATTTACATTTTTTTGCATCGGCTGAAATATCTCCATTTACACTCTTTTGCATCGGCTGAAATATTGCCAAACTTTATTTAAATTCTACATCGGCTGAAAGATCGCCAGATCATATTTAAATCTCCACCATCATCTATACCTATGTTTTCGGTCGGCTGAAATATCGCCATTTACATTCTTTTGCATCGGCTGAAACATCGCCAAACTTTATTTAAATTCTCTATCGGTTGAAATATCACCATTTACACTTTTCATATCGGCTGGAATATTGCCGCACTGCATTTAAATTTTTCTGTCGACTGAAATATCGCCATTTACGCTTTCGCGTCGGCTGAAATACCGCCAAATCTTGCATTTCATGGGCTGAAATATCGCTAAACTATCCAAAGACATCATCATTCGAAGGCACCATCTTCATAGCCCGAGAACACCATGCCATGGCCTGAGGATCCCACTTTATATCTTGCACATCATTATTCAAAGGCATCATGGTTCGGAGGCACCATTATCATAGCCTGAGAACATCATTTCATAGCCTGCGAATCCTTCAATTTTGCGCTTCATGGCCAAGGACATCATGGTCTGAGGACGTCATCCTAACCATCCAAAGACAACATTCATGGTCCGATGGGAACTTGCATCATGTTTAAGTTTATGCACAATATACACCTGTATTTCTCACTTGCAGGTACATTGGCTAGCAATGTCCGTCTCGGCTTCCGGTTCTCGCAATCGATCAACTTCAAAATGCCTCTTGTTTTCGAGTGTCGCGTCCGTCCTTTCAAACCTTCGTCGGCATGTTCCGTCAGCGGTTCTTGAACTACATACGGCCTGATTCCTGTAAAATCAGGGATATATAGGCAGCTCAGAAATCAGATCTCGGTCAAATTCTTTTCAAAATGCCGCTTCCGGTCAAAAGTGGTCATCATATCTTAACCCAACAACTCTTTCATCCTTCCCGGGTAAAGAGGGGCAGCTGTTCATACCCAATTTTTTCCTATGTATTTTATACACCCAAATGTTCTCAAAATAGTATATTTATGCATATATAAGCATTCCCAAGAGTTTTGGTATTTTTCCTTATTTTTTAAAGTTCTTAGAATCAATTTGTTGTCTATTTTAATAATTCAAAATTCAATAGTTATTTCCAGACTATCATTATTGACGAATAATTTATTTTATTCTCATATCTACACCAAAATATAATTAAAGTGATTTTTGTACATTTTTACAAAATTGCTCATTATTTTTAAAAGCTAATTGCATATAAATGCAATTATAGCCTATTATACGATTAATAGTGTTTTATAATTGTAAAATTAGTTCTAATATTTTTTAATTAATACATATGTATTATTAATTGGTTCAGCATCTTCAATTTTTCTTTTAAAATTATTTTTACTATTTTTATAAAATAACAGGGGAAAACTGGCTATTTCAATTTTGGCCACATTTCATTTCAATTATAGCCTCAATTTCGTTTTAATCTTAAACCCAATCGGCCCCAATCCTAATGCCCAATTGGGCCAGCCCAATTCCAATTTAACCCAACCCCTGACCCATTAAACTAAACCCGCCCGAATCCCCTTTAATCCAGGCCGTTGATCCTTTTGATCAACAACCACAAATAATCCTTTCCTTTTTAATTCCAAACGACCTAACCCTAACCCTCATTTCTCTCAGACAACCGCCCCCAAACTGTCTCCTTCTCTCAAACACTCTCTAGCACTCGAAACCATAATTGCCTCCCTCATCTTCTCCGATCAATCTCATCGGAGTCCATGGCTTCTCAAGCCCTAGACGTCCTGTACTCACCTTCCTTTCCCTCGGGCCTTGGTCGTTAGAGCTATTATGAGGTCCAACCTCGATGGTGTCTGAGCAGATCCTCCACGGATCTGTGGTTCTATGGCCTCTCCGGCCGTGTTCCGGCGTGTTCGAGCTTTAAGAGACTAGCTATGGCTCAGATCTATTCGAGACCAGACCCTTTCCAAGCCTTCTCATTTCTAGGGTTTCTCAGAAACCCTAAACTATTCGAGGTTCTTTCTTCATTTATTTGCCTAGATCTGTGTTGAACCTATGCTATATTTAACGTTTTGAGTGTTTTCCCCAAATTTCCTTTTTAAAATCGTTGGTTTTTCAAATTAGGGTTTCTGAAAGCCATTCGATTCTTGTTGTTCTTTTCTTTTAGTTGTTTGTCTGTATCATGCTCGTATGTTTTCCTCCTCTATTACGCATGTATTGTCTTTCTAATTTCATATGTATGCTCACATGATTAGTCTGTTTTTCTCACTCTTCTACCATGCATATTTACTACTGAGTTTCTTGATGTTTTGTTTTCCTGAACTATGTTCATGTTCTTGTCAAGCATGTTTTCTTAAATGCTAAAGTTTTTTGAGCATGTTCTTCATGCCTTAAAGTGGTTTCCTTTCTTTGATTGTTTCAAGCCTGCTATTATATTTTCCTGATTCTCATGAGACTCCTTGAGTCTGTTCACTTGCCTTCTCGTTTCTGTGTTTGATTCGATGGGGAAACCCTAGAATTTGGGGGTTTTCTTGGTAAATTGAATTAGGGCTCCACTTTGGGGACCCTATACCTTCAGACTCACTATGAGTCTCTGGCTGAACTCGTATTCTTTTATGATTCTGAACACTTCAATGTTAGACTCTTCTGTTTGAATTGTTTGCTTTATATGCGAGAACCCCCCCCCCCCCCTTTTCAAGGTTTTTTTTGGCTTGCTGGATTGATTTTGGATCCCTTTGATAGGGTCTTGATTGATTGCCACTGATTTTCTTTGGTTAAGCCCTCTCTACCTATTTCTGGTTTGGTTCATTCGATTTAAAACTTGGTACTTTGATTTTGTTAATTGTTTGATTGATTCCCTTTCCTTTCTCTTTACAAATCAAGTACTATTGAAACCTTTCCTTAAATATACCTCGTGTATTTTCCCTTCTTATGATAATGTGAAAGATTTTAATTAAATTTCCTTTCCTTGTTTACACTTTTCCGTTTGAAATTAAATCCCTTGACTAAAGGGAGAATATTTGAGAGTGATTTTTAATAGGTTTTCTTACCTTTTTCTTACTTGTTTTCTACACTATAAATAAGGCTGCCCTTCTACACTTTTACACATAAACACAGAATACCATCTGAGTTCACAATTCACTTCACTTAAATTCTCTCTTTCTGATACTTACACTGTTGTGGACTTTTCTCATTTTATTCTGCACTCTTTACTTCTATACCGGTATGTTTCAATTAGTTTATATGCCTCAAAAACAATGTGTTAATTCTGCCCATTTGTTTTAGCATACTATAACATGACCCTTTTCTCCTTTACAGTCCAGTATCTAAATAATTTGTGCAGTTGTTTGTCTGTTGTGAATCTTATGCTTTATGAATTCCCTTCCCCTTCACCCCTTTTGTATGTGAGTTTATGTTCATGGCATAGCAGCACCGCAATATTGCTGTCTATGACCCTGAACTGGGTTCTTTGAACTCCTTAACTCGACCAATTGCCATTTCCCATTTTCCCATTAGGTGTTTGAGCCTTGACTTAAGTCTGATAGTGTCCTAATCACTATCCAGACCTCTATCTGACCTTCAAAAAGTCTGCTCCTAACTTGTTCATCTAAACAAGTGGTCAGGGGTGTGCCAGCCTACTTTATGGCTAGGTATGACCACCACCTGTCATGGCCTCCTAATTCCCCTTTCACTTTGCACTTACTCCTAGCTATAAGTTCTGCCCCTCTCTTGAAAGCCATGCTTTGGGACCCTTGAGCTCCCTCTGAACTTGGATGCCTGAGGGCTGGCTATTCCACACTGCACCACTCTATTCATAATGGCATCCTGGGTGTAAGCAATGCCTGGAATCCCTTAGA
>MU690203.1:17514-34165 GCA_026770625.1 Nicotiana glauca
ATCAATTAACCCTTGACAGGATAGTAAAAATCAGAATTTCACGAAAGGAAAAGTTTTGAAATCAATTACGAGTTTGAAAAAAAATCAATCACAGAAGGAACTAACTATATAAATGAATGCACAAGTAATAGACACACGAAGCCAAGCTATGGCAAAAGAACAACATAGTAGTAGCTCAAAAGAAAACACTCGAAGTATGATAGTCAGGTTTCAGTGTTTAACAATAGAGAAGAAGATTAGAAGCATGCAAAGAGTCGAGTGAGAACCATATGAGTTGCACAAACAATTTCAAAGAAATCGAATAATCCCCAAAGAAACTAGGGTTTTTTCGAAAATCAATCGAGTTTAGAGGAGATAAGCTGATAAACAAATAAATAGATTCAGAATCTCGGATAAGCCCCAAAAAATTAGGGCTTTCACTATGCTAACTCAAGTATAGAAGAACGGTAAATCAAGCGAATATTAACAAACAGAAACTCAAATAAAATCCCAAAATTAAGGTTTTCAACATGCTAACTCAGATAAAAATAAGGTAAATCAAACGAATATTACCAAACAGACTAAGAAACTTAAACAAAATCCCAAAAATTAGGGTTTTCAACATGCTAACTCAGATAAAAAACAACATAAACAAAACACAGTAAAACATGTTGAGAATCGGAGAAGAGATTTGAAATAACTTGACACGAAACCCTAGTTGAAGAATAAAGAGTTTCTGAAAGGAAAAATTAAAGAAACTTTTAGAAAAATGCATAGAAGATTCACACACACATAGATCCGGAGCAGATCTAGAAATAAATCGAAGGAACCTCAGAGATTAGGGTTTCGTAAGAAACCGAGGTGATGAGAAAGGCTTTGGAAACCATCGATCTGGGCAGGAAAGTCGAAGGTCGAACTCGAATAGCCATGGCTGGCCGGACAAAGGTTGAAGATGACCGGAGAACAGTCATCGAGCCAAGTCTTGGTCGAAACCCTTCAAGACCTGGTCATAGGACCTTATAAACGAGCATGTAAAAGCCATGGGAGGCTAGTATATGCCTCCGATGAGCCTGAGAAGCCATAGATTAGGGTTTCAGTGAGAGGCGGCGGCTAGGGTTTGAGGTGAGTTGAGAGAGAGTTGAGAGAGGAGGGGATTCAGATGCGGCGGTCGAGAAAAAATGAGATAGGGTTTAGGGGTTGTTTGAATTAAAAAGGAAGGGGAAAAGGGGAGCTGTTGATCTTTTAGATCAGCGGCTGGGATTGAGGGAGTTAAATGGGGACCGGGTTAGGTATGACAGGAAATGGGTATGGATCGGGTTGCAAGTGGTAATTGGGCTGGGTATTTTGGGCTCAATTTGGGGTTAATTGGGGATTAAATTGATGTTATATTTGCAATTGAAATGGCTATGTGTTAAATAGCTGATCCCCCCCCCCCTTAATTTATATAAAAATAGTTTAAAATGATTTTAAATAAATTAAAAACACTGAACTAATTAATAATATATAAACATTATTCTAAAAATACTGAGAATAATTTTATAATTATAAAATGCCATTGATCGTAATATAGGCTATAATTGCAATTGTATGCAATTTAGCTTTAAAATACCAAATAAATTTGTAAAAATTACCTTAATTATATTTTGGTGTAAATGTGAGAATAAAATGAGTTGTTCACCAAAAATTATAATTTTGGAAATAATTATTGGATTTTGTTATATTAAAAAAAACAGTAAATTGGTTTAAAAATCATTAAAAATGCCAAAACTCTTCGGTGTGCTTATATATGCACAAATATGCTATTTTGGAAGTATTTTGGGTATAAAAATACTTAGGGGAAAAATTGGGTATCAACAGCTGCCCCTCTTTATCCGGGAAGGATGAAAGAGTTGTCGGGTAAAGATGTGATGGCCAATTTTGACCGAAGCGGCGATTTGAAAAGAATTTGACCGAGCTCTGGTTTTTGAGATCCCTACATATCCCTGGTTTTACAGGAGTCAGGCTGTATGTAGTTCAGGAACCATTGACGGAACATGCTGATGGAGATTTGAAAGAAACGGATACGATGTTTAGGTGGCAAGAGGTATTTTGAAACATGATCGGCTGCGGGGACTGGAGTGGGATCGCTCCTACTGAGACGGCCATTGCTAGCCGGTGTACCTGCAAGTGAGTAATACGGGCGTATATCGTGCATAAACTTAAACGTGATGCAAGTTCCCATTGGACGACGAATGTTGTCTTTGGACAGTTAGGATGACGTCCTCGGACCATGATGTCCTGGGCCATGAAGTGCAAAATTAAAGGATTCGCAGGCTATGAAATGTTGTTCTCGGGCTATGACAATGATGCCTCCGAACCATGATGCCTTTTAATAATGCTGTGTAGTAAATAAAGTGGGGTCCTCGGGCCATGGCATGGTGTTCTCGGGCTATGAAGATGGTGCCTCCGAACAATGACACCCTCAGATAGTTTGGCGATATTTCAGCCCATGAGATGCAAGATTTGGTGGTATTTCAGCCGATGCAAAAACTTAAATGGCGATATTTCAGCCGACAAGACTTTAAATAAAGCGGCGATGTTTTAGACGATGTAGAATTTAAATAATGTTTGGCGATATTTTAGCCGATTGCAAGACGTAAGTAAAGGTGGCAATATTTCAGCCATGCAAAAGTGAAATGGCGATATTTCAGCCGACAGAACTTTAAATAAAGCGGCGATGTTTCAGCCAATGCAAAAGTAAAATGGCGATATTTCAGCCGACAAGACTTTAAATAAAGCTGCGATGTTTTAGATGATGTAGAATTTAAATAAAGTTTGGCGATATTTTCGCCGAGTGCAAGACATAAGTAAAGGTGGCGATATTTCAGCCATGTAAGAAAGATAAAGTGGTGGTATTTCAGCCATGCAAGTGGAGGTAAAGCTTAACCTCGGAAGGCAGAAAGGTAGCCTTATGCAGATAATGCAGGATGGAGACAATGCTTAGTCTCGAAAGGCATAAAGGTAGCCTTATGCAATGCAGATAATGCAGGATGGAGACATTGCTTAGTCTCAAAAGGCAGAAAGGTAGCCTTATACAATACAGATAATGCAGATGGAGAGAATGCTTAGTCTCGAAAGGCAGAAAGGTAGCCTTATGCAATGCAGATAATGCAGATGGAGACAGTGCTTAGTCTCGGAAGGCAGAAAGGTAGCCTTATGCAATGCAGATAATGCAGATGGAGACAGTGCTTAGTCTCGGAAGGCAGAAAGGTAGCCTTATGCAATGCAGATAATGCAGATGGAGACAGTGCTTAGTCTCGGAAGGCAGAAAGGTAGCCTTATGCAATGCAAAAATGTAGATGGTGATAGAGCTTAGTCTCGGAAGGTAGAAAGGTAGCCTTATACAATGCAAGAAAATAAAAGGGCGGATAGTAGTGAGATTTCTTAGCTGATCGCTGATTACGATATCGTGACTGCCGGGGAGGTTGTTTACGGATAATGATTACGAATAAGCGATGATTCCGAGAAGTTGCATTCTCGGGGAAGTATGCATACATAAATATAATTAGTGATATTGTAAGTCGAGTGCCTGCATCCAAAGAAAAATCGTGAGTTTCGTAAGGGGGGAAAGGTTAGTTCGTTTTCCCCAGGCTTCTGGCATTGCGTATCATTGGGCTAGTGTCACTAAACAACAGCAATTTGAACAATAGTTATGCATGATTTAGTAAATATAACGTAAGTAGAAAATAATTTTCTTTAAATGAACCAACGATTGCGATGTGGTTCAAGACATTGCAACCTCTCCTGCTCCGGAATTTTGAGGGTCCTCCCCAAAATTCTGCCCCAGTTTGTTGGGCTTGCACTTCTGACGGCTGCACTGAACGACTGAAAAATTAACTTCGGATTTTTGAGGGTCCTCCTCAAAATTCTGCCCCAGTTTACTGGGGCGGCATTCCTAGCGATGAGTGGCTGACAACTAACTTCGGAATTTTGAGGGTACTCCTCAAAATTTTGCCCCAGTTCCAATAGCATGGGGAAATGAATTTTTTTATTAAATTGTGACCGAACCCATAGGGCTGCCTACGTATCCCCTCTTAAATGGGAATCAGGTCAGGCGTAGTTCAAATTACATCATAAAGGGAATCATAAGTAGTTACACATAGTATCATTTCACTGCATCTGAATTGATCGGCTTTGGCCAAACTTCTCCGTCCATCTCTGCAAGAATGAGGGCTCCTCCGGTTAGAACCCGGTGAACCATGTACGAACCTTGCCAGTTGGGAGAGAATTTCCCCTTGGCTTCATCTTGATGTGGGAATATTTTCTTCAACACCAGCTGCCCTGGTGTAAATTTCCTTGGCTTAACTCTTTTGTTGAAAGCTCTGGATATTCTGTTATGATACAACTGACCGTGGTAAACTGCATTCATCCTCTTCCCATCTATAAGGGCTAGCTACTCCTAGCGACCTTTTACCCATTCTGCGTCATCCAGCTCTGCTTCTTGTATGATTCTCAAAGAGGGAATTTCTACCTCGGCGAGGATGACCGCTTTTGTACCATAACCAGTATGTAGGGAGTTTCTCTAGGTCGATGTGCAGACCGTGGTGCGGTATCCCAGCAAGGCGAATGATAACTTCTCATGCCATTGTTTGTGACTTTCGACCATCTTCCTTAGTATCTTCTTGATATTCTTGTTGGCTGCTTCTACAACTCCATTCATCTGAGGCCTGTAGGCTGTAGAGTTTTTGTGTTTGATCTTGAATGTCTCACACATTGCGTTCATCAAGTCGTTGTTGAGATTGGAACCATTATCAGTGATGATTGATTTCGAAATTCCGAATCAGCAAACAATACGGTCACGGACAAAATCTGTCACAACTTTCTTAGTCACTGCCCTGTATGACGCTGCTTCAACCCATTTGGTAAAATAATCAATTGCCACCAGGATAAACCTGTGCCCGTTTGATGCGGCAGGCTCGATAGGTCCAATGACATCCATTCCCCAGGCGGCGAATGGCCACGGCGAGCTTGTTGCAGTAACCTCGTTTGGAGGCACCTTTATCATGTCTGCATGTATCTAATAGCGATCGCACTTGCGAACATACTGGATACAGTCTGTTTCCATAGTCATCCAAAAATACCTTGCTCGGAGTATCTTCTTTGCTAAGACAAAACCATTCATGTGCGGCCCGCAGGTCCCTGCGTGCACTTCGTCCAATAGTCTGGATGCTTCTTTTGCTTTGACACACCTTAGTAAACCTAAATCGGGAGTCCTTCTGTACAGGATTCCTCCACTGTGAAAGAATTTGTTGGATAACCTCCAAAGTGTGCACTTCTTAGTGCGTTGGCAAGTTCTGGGTATTCTCCCGTTATCAAGTACTCCTTGATGTCATGGAACCACAATTTTCCATCTGCTTCTTCCTCAACGTGAGCACAGTAGGCTGGCTGATCATAGATCTTTACTGGGATGGGATCAATGAAATTCGTGTATGGATATTGGATTATGGATGACAGAGTAGCTAATGCGTCAGCGAACTCGTTCTGGACCCTGGGGACATGTTGAAATTCCGTTTTTGTGAATCTTTTCCTTAACTCCTATATGTGATGCAAGTAGGGGAGTATCTTGGAGTTCTTGGTTGCCCACTCTTCTCGAACTTGATGTATGAGAAAGTCTGAATCCCCGATCACTAACAACTCATAAATGTTCATGTCGATGGCCATCTTGAACCCCAGGATGCAAGCTTCATATTCAGCTATATTATTTGTGCAAGAGAACCTGAGCTTGGTGAATACCGAGTAATGCTGGCCGGTTTCTGATACTAGGACTGCTCCTATGCCAACTCCTTTGAAATTTTCGGCTCTGTCAAAAAGCAACCTCCACCCATCGTAGGATTCTGCAATACCTTCTCCTACAAACGACACCTCTTCATCAGGAAAATACGTTTTCAGGGATTCGTATTCTCCGCCAACAGGATTCTCGGCAAGGTGATCTGCTATGGCTTGGCCCTTGATTGCTTTCTGAGTCACGTAAACAATGTCGAATTCAATTAGCAGGATTTGCCACTTGGCGAGCTTGCTAGTGGGCATGGGCTTCCGGAAGACATACTTTAGCGGGTCCATCCTTGATATTAGATAAGTAATGTAGGCACAGAAATAATGCCTCAATTTCTAAGATACCCAAGTTAGAGCACAACAGGTGCGCTCCAATAAAGAATATCGGGCCTCGTACGGGGTGAAATTCTTACTGAGATAGTAGATTGCTTGCTCCTTCCTCCCCGTTTCATCATGTTGTCCCAGAACACAACCGAATGCTCCATCCAAAACTGCGAGATAAAGCAATAGAGGCCTTCCTGGCTCGGGCAGAACTAGGACTGGTGGCGTTGACAGGTATTCCTTAATTCTGTCAAAGGCTTTCTGACAATCGTCAGTCCATTTAGTAGCAGTGTCTTTCTTCAGCATTTTAAAAATGGGTTCACAAGTGACCGTGGACTGAGCTATGAATCGGCTGATATAGTTGAGTCTTCCCAAGAAAGTCATTACGTCCTTCTTGTTCTTTGGCGGTGGAAATTCTTGAATGGACTTAACCTTTGATGGATCCAGTTTTATTCCTCGTCGACTTACGATGAACCCAAGAAGTTTTCTGGCAGGAACCCCGAATGCACATTTGGCGGGATTCAGTTTCAAGTTGTACCTTCTCAATCTGTTGAAGAACCTCCTCAGATCTTCCATGTGGTCAGTGGCTTTCTTGGATTTGATGATGATATCGTTTACATACACCTCGATCTCATTGTGTATCATGTCGTGAAAGATAGTAGTCATGGCCCTCATATAGGTGGCGCCAACATTCTTCAACCCAAATGGCATCATTTTGTAACAATACATTCCCCACAGCGTTATGAAAGCCGTTTTCTCTACATCTTCCTCATCCATCCATATCTGATGATAGCCGGCAAAACAATCAACAAAAGACTGTAGCTCATGCTTGGCGCAGTTGTCGATAAGAATGTGTATGTTTGGCAAGGGGAAGTCATATTTGGGACTGGCCCGATTAAGATCTCGGTAGTCGACACAAACTCTAACTTTCCCATCCTTCTTTGGTACTGGCACAATGTTGGCTAACCATGTTGGATATTCCACTACCTTGAGAACCTTGGCTTTGACTTGATTAGTAACCTCTTCTTTGATTTTCAAACTCATGTCGGGCTTGAATTTCCTGAGCTTCTATTTTACTGGCGGACAGGTTGGATCTGTTAGCAGTTTGTGAGCTACAATGGACGTGCTAAGACCGGTCATATCATCATACGACCAGGCGAATATGTCCTCATATTCCTTTAAAAATTCCTTATATTCTTCCTTTTCTGACGGCGACAAGGGAGCACTGATGCGAGTTTCTTTGACATTTTCTATATCTCCCAAATTAACGACCTCAGTTTATTCCAGGTTAGAATTAGGTCTATACTCAAAATCCTCAACCTCTCTAACGACCTCTTCAGGTATTCCATCTTCTTCTGAGTCTATGTCCTTTTGTTGTGTTATTTCGTTGCAAGTCACAATCGTTGGTTCATCATCAAAGTAAGTAATAGTAATGTTGTATAAAAATAGAGTAAACGATAGAGAAAATAATAAGAGCGAGATATATGATAAACTGAAATGCTTTGATTAAATTCATAATTGTTTGAAAGATAATGCAGAAAGAAAATCAACTAGTAAAATAAAATAAAATGAGATGCATGGTGCTTTTGTTTAGCCTTGCTACCCCGAAGCCTTCTGGGCCCTGACGGTTCTAATTGACCAATTGCTGAGGCTGTCTCCTCGGTTTACAGCTCGTATGGAAGGGCGTTCCTCCCCTTCCTCCTCGAAAAGAACACAACAGTCCATATCATCATCCTCTAGAAATAGATTCTTCATGGCTGCCAGCGCTTCATCTTCCTCTTACCCATATATAATATCTGTTGGTTGGAAGGTTTGGTCCAGGCTAGGTATCGGAAGCTCTAATGGATAGTAGGGGACGCGCCATGGTGGTGACCATCTCTGGAATTCTTCCCAAGTATAACCGTACCCTAAGCCAAATATAGTACCATGCTTCTTTAGTTTGATGGGTTTAGTGATCCCCTGGAGGTTTTTACCGAGTCCCTTTCCAGGCTCGTACCCACACCAATACGGGATACTTTCGATCTTGTTATCCCACCACTTATCCTTATCTACAGTGTTGACCCTTTCGATGTGGTGGTATGTTTCTCCGCCTATTCTCCTTCTGCCTCCAATCATTAGGATGGTCTGGCGACTATATATAGGGTTACTACCATCGCCATGAATAATCACCTCCTGGTGATCCCATTCGAACTTCACTGCCTGATGCAGGGTCGATGCTACAGCTCCAGCGGCATGAATCCAGGGCCGTCCTAACAGCAGGTTGTAGGATGTCAGCATGTCTATTACTTGAAAGTCGATGTCGAACCATGTTGGCCCCATTTGTAAGCATATGCTAATCTCTCCAATAGTAGATCTATGGGACCCATCGAAGGCCTTGACATTGATAGCCCCATCTTTGATCTCATGCAGGACTTTTCCCAAAGTTCTGAGAGTTATCAGTGGACAGATGTTGAGGATGGATCCTCCATCGATCAGGACTCTAGTGATGAAATAATCCTCACATTGCACGGTGATGTGCAGTGCCGTGTTGCGGCTCAATCCTTCCGGCGGCAGCTCATCTTCGTGGAAGGTGATTTTATGGCTCTCCAGCACTTTCCCTGCCATATTTTCCATTTCACCTCCGGTTATATTGCTGGGCACATAAGCTTCTCTCAGTATCTTCATCAGGGCCTTTTTGTAAGCGTTAGGGCTCTGCAGAAGAGCCAGGATAGAGATATGTGCTGGTGTTTTGTTCAACTGCTCAACGACCGAGTACTCCTTCGCTTGTATTTTTCTCCAAAGATCTTCGGGCCCAGTTTCAATAGGACATCCCGAGGCTTACTTACCGAACTCAGCTAAGTGTTCTGGGGTGTAAACCCTCCCTGTTCTGGTCATCCCTTGCGCGGCAATTATTTCTCCTGTCTTGGTCTTCCCTTTCCTCCTAGCTTCGGTAGTGTAGTCCTATGGTATGGCATTTGAGTGGAATGGTATTATATCTGACATTGTCACAGGAATAGGTACCCTTGGTGGTAACACAACAACTTCGAAGGGTGCAGGTGCTTTTGGAATTCCAAATTTAACCTCAATTGGCCCGGGCGCCTTTGCAGAAGGAGGCGCTTCAAATTCGAGAGGTATAGACATGTTTACTTCATCGTCCCTGGAGGGCTGATTCTGCACAACAATTGGGTTAAGTGTAACCGCTGGTTTCTTTGGTTCATCACCTTCAGCAATTAAACCTATCGACCCTTTGGGGTCCTAATCATCTTCGATCTCGATCATGTGAATGTCTCCACCTTTGTGGTCAGGCAGAGGGTTGTTGCAGACATTAGGAGTAGGCTCCTTTGCTATGATGACCTTATTATCGATCAGGGTTTGAATTTTGTCCTTGAATAAGTGGCACTCGTCAAGGGTGTGTCCCTCCATGTCGGAATGGTACGCACAAGTCTTATTAGGGTTGACCCACTGGGAAGGATTTTCTGGTGTTTTGGATGGGATAGGAGTGACGTAACCAGCAGCTTTAAGTCTCTCTTACATTTGGTCAATTGGTTCAGCGATGGTTGTGTATTATCTGGGAGGTCTACGGTCAAAATTTGGCTTGGGTCTAGGGAAATTTTGACGGGTGGGAGGTGATTGGTAGTGAGAGGGTTGAGTATTATAAGCTTGATAAACAGGTGTTGGTTGAGAGTATCTGGGTGAGGTGGGTTGATATGTGAGGGGTGGAGAGGATTGGTAAATGGGAGATGGATTTTGATAGGAGGGTGCGGGTGCTTGGTAGTTCGGGATGGGCTGATATGTAAGTGGAGGTGATGGGTAAGTGTGGTATTTTAGTGGTGATTTGGCTCCCTGCGCGACCATTACAGAACTCACATCCTTCTTCTTGGACGTGCCACTAGACTGTAAAGCCTTATTGGTGGCCTGTAATGCTTCAAGATTAGTAACCTTACCATTCTTAATGCCCTCTTCGATTCTTTCTCCCAGTTTGATGATATCGGAGAAATTCTAACCCTCGATTAGCATCAACCTCTTGTAATATTGGGATCCTAGACCTGGACGAAGAATCTATTCATCTGTTCTTCTTCTAGGGCCAGTCTAACCTTTGCAGCTTCTGGCCTCCAATAAGTAGCATACTCACAGAATGTTTCAGTAGGCTTCTTCTTCAAATTCTGTATGTAGAATACATCCAGTGCATTCTCTGTATTGAATCGGAATCTATCCATGAAATCCGAGGCCATGCCCACCCAGCTTGTCCATTTCTTGGGGTCCTGGCTAATGTACCAGGATAAAGCATCTCCCTTCATACTTCTCATGAAGAGCTTCATACGGATCTTCTCATCCTTTCCAACTCCAACTAGCTTATCGCAACATGTCCTCGGGTGGACTCTGGGATCTCCTGTTCCATCAAACATTTAGAACTTGGGAGGTTTGTACCCCTCCGGAAGTTCAACATCTGGCTGAATGCAGAGGTCTTCATAATTTAACCTCTCGATACCTTTATTACCTTCCACGCCATGAACTCGGCTAGTTCTTGAGTTCTGCCGCTAAGTTCCTGATAAGGGAGTCTTTGTCATCAGACTCGGGTGCATTTGAGATTGGTTGAGTGTTGTGGGGTACAGTATCCACGTAAATAGGAGTGTTATGGAGATGGTCATTTGTGGTGTTCAGTGGCTCGGGAATGAGTAGTGGAGTATTATTGGGAGTGTGGAATGTGTTGCAGTGTTGAGTATGAGTGGGTTGTATATGTGGTTGTGGGGTGTTTTTTGGAGGTGTGGGATTCTGGGTGTTGACATCAGGAGCGGTGAGAGAAAATGACAGGTTTGCCAAATTTCGAACCGTTCTTCCTAGAATTTCAACAGTTTTTGCTCAAGTTGGGTAGCAGTTTCCTTAGCAACTAGGGTACCCTGAGGAATCTCAATCTCCTTTCTGGCGCTTGGATCTCCCAGTCTACCTTTGTTCTTGTTTCGGATAGGACTCGGAGGAGGAGGAGGTAGAGGGCCCTTGGATCTTGTGGAGTATGACGATGGTGCCAGAATGCACGAACTAACATTTGGGGAGGGGAATAAAAAAACAAAAAAAAAACAAAGGTAATAAGTAAGTGCAGGTTATGAGGAAACATATTGCAGTATTTAAACACATTGTGCGAAAATGTAAATCGCGTCCTAGCTTTGGTGCCTCGTTGTGCCCGAGGTAGGCCTAACAACAAATAGTTTTGGAGAACTTATAATGCTAAATGCCTCATTTTATTGATAAAAATTAGACGAATCCAAAACGACTCTAAATAATAGAAAGTAAAATATCACTATTGGCCATTGGCCTTATTACATTAAAATAAAGAATAAAAGGACTCTTAACTACTTGGTCCCAAAAGGACCTTCCCCAGATTTGGCATCTTCGTCTCCCTCGAACAGCTTCACCAGCTCGCGTAGTCCTAGCAGCAAATAAGCTCGGGCCAAATGTCCACCCGCATTTCCTTCAGCGTTTTGACAATCTTCAATTCTCTTGATGAATTTTCCTTCCAGCTCCACTAGACCCTGCTCCAAATACCCTAGTCGCTTGTTGGCGCTGACAGCCATATTTTTCCACTCCTCGATCAACTTCTGATGGGCTTCTTGTATTTCTCGGTGCTCACTTTCACATTCTCGAATTCTCTTGCGCAGTTGATTATACATAACCCATGCTTCAGCGTGCTCGTCGATAATTCTGTGACCTCGAACGAACTTGAGCTGACCCATGCCATTGTCTTCTAACCAACCTGAATAGTGCGGCACACAACCGGCGTGATACCAGTCTGGCTCAATAGATTCTTTCCCCAAAACGAGTTTGCAATGCCACTAGTGCTGAGCTTGGCAATTGTGAGGACTATCATCGTCCTGGAAATCAGCCCTGAAATGACTCATTTTGTCAACTCTTGGTATGATTTGCTTTCTTCCAGCCTGCCTCATGGCTCAAAGAGAAACATAGGGATAAGTTCCTCTCAAACCAATTAGTATGAGAAACGGTGCATCTCGGGATCGAACAATAAACTCATCCGTGGGGAACAATTCGACCATACATTGTACCTGGTCCTCTTTCAGTTTTTCAAATAATTTTACCCATCCTCTGGCATAGCGAACATTTTAGGCATATAGTTCATACGCCTTGGCTGGTGGAAGGAGATGTGATCATCCCAGTCTCTGCGTAGGATCTCCTGTCGGTATTCCACTTTTTGGAGGTGTTCCATGAGCCAGAGCTGAAGTAATAAGTTGCAACCCTCAAAATGGCTGCCCTTTTGCTGACAGTTGTCCAAGGCACGGTATAACTCAGCAATGATCATGGGCACTATGCTGAAAGTCTGCCCACCAATTCTTTCTATCAAAGTCTTGGTTACCATGGCCAGTCTGATGTGGATCCTAGCCTTCTTCATAGGGAACACAATCATTCCCAAAAAGCAAAACATAAAAACGAAGACCCTTCTGTGGACATGCCCCAATGAGGTGATGGCGAACTCATCTGAATAGGTGCGGTATGATTTGCTGTGGTCGTACCTCTCGTACAAATAGTCGAATGGGATGTAAGAGTCTTTCAAGCATGTTAAGTCTGGGTTCTTCTTCGGTCCCATCATCTTAAGGAAACCCCTTCCTTTGCGATTCTTTGGCATAAGCAAACCCGGAGTCTCCCAAGGAATACCAACTAAACCTCCTATTTCTTCAAGCAAAGGAGTCATTTCAAGGTCCCCGAAGCGGAGCACGGACTTGTCACTATCCCAGA
Source organism: Nicotiana glauca (assembly GCA_026770625.1). Taxonomy (NCBI): domain Eukaryota; kingdom Viridiplantae; phylum Streptophyta; class Magnoliopsida; order Solanales; family Solanaceae; genus Nicotiana; species Nicotiana glauca. The sequence continues at coordinate 30,349 of MU690203.1, forward strand.
ACAACGTTGCGGCCTCTATGGTTTTGTTGTTAGGTTGAATTTCTAGAAGAGAAGGCAAATTCCCTTAGTACTTGCGGACGAGTATCTGATCACTGGAATGGAGGTCTTTCCACCAATTCAGCAGCCTTGGATGAATGTTGGTTATCATGCCAAATCTGGGGACTTCGTGCCTCATTTTCTGCAAAACAAAGCGTTAGGCCCTTACCCCCACCAGGCTCGACTATTTAAACCAATAATTAGCATAGCAAGCACTTTAATTCTCCAAATAAATGCACAGAACATGGAGGTGTCCGTTTGTGTTTCAAGGAAACCCGGCGGACTTTGGACAGGGCTTTCTTAATGAGTCATTATGTGGACAACATAACTGACTCGGCTAGGTTTGACCATGATGCATGTACAGTTTAAACACAGTAAGGTTTCTATTGGGGTATTAGATAGGTACCCTTGAGCGGACAACTCAAGAGGGAAAGGCAAGGAACCGTCGACTGCACCGCTGATCGACTGGTTTTACTGCAAATATGCCTTTGCCAAATTTAGGGGGTGATGGTATTGGAAGGGCGCGACTACTCAGTATAAGCATCGCTATAGTATTTGTTTGGCACGAGTGGAATATGATGTTGAAGATGCAGTTTACAAGAATGAAACAAATTGACATGTATTTTCACGTTCATACAATAAAGTTTACAATAATTGCTCAAAATTACAACAGCATTGACGGGAAAAGCGGTAAATGAAAGTAATTAAAGAAAAAGAAACAAAGGAAACAAGTCAGTTTCAAATAACGGCATTAAACAAAAGCAAAAAAAGAAAGCAATAAAGTCACATATAGCATGCAATGGTAAATGCCTAAAGAATCCCCAGCAGAGTCGCCACGCTGTCGACGCCCCCTTTTTCCCTCCCTCCAAAGAGCGAGAAATCGGGTTTACGACATTTGGAAAGACAACTCTATTCTCGCTTGGGAATTGGGTTTTGGATTTGGAGAGTCGCCACCTAATGATTATAGTGCATTAGGACACTTTAAGAAACAAATTAAGATGAAAAACCAAAGTTCGGGTAAGGGCTAGAAATTATCTCGAGGGGAAGGTCTTAGGCACCCCTCAAGATCCACCAGTGTGGTTCCCGGCCATGCTACAATTGTGACTTTAAATATAAAAAACAATTAGATAAGCAATCATTGCAAATACGAGGAAACTTTCACATAATGGTTGCAAATAAAAAAAATACAAAAGGTTTAAAGAGTGTTGAAACTTGGGAGAAAGTAGTTTTATAATTAAAGAAAAGATACACAGGTAAAGGGGAAGGGGTCAAATAATTGATGCAAGTGACTTAAAAGAAGTAAAAGAGGCGGAAGTTTAGGGGGAAACAATACTAAAATTCAGACAATTAAAAGAAAGATTTTTCATGATAGGTGCAAAGAGTAGAAGAAGAGGTTAAAGAAACTGAAAACTGGACAACTTTTAAAATTTTGGAAAAAGTAAAATAATAAAGGGGAGGGGGGTACTATGTTTATAAATCACATGGATCATCCACACAACATCGATAACCAGTTGTACGCATAGTGTTATCGTGTGATCATCATTTCCATGTCTACCCTTTCTCACCCCGTTAAGGTATTTAAAGCGCAGAATAGTATCGTTACTTATTGCATGCTATTACTCGTCCCAATCCTATCAGTCCTGGAGGCAAATGGACTACTAATCCTAAAGGGAGAGGGGTTTGGGGGATTTTAGAAGTTTTTAAAGGACAAAATGCTAAGGCGTCAATCAAAAAACACGTAATGCAAACAAAGGGGAAGCAGACAAGCAAACATGGCTCAAATACGCCTCTATAAATCAGATAAAAGTTATAGAGTTTAGCATGTCTTACACGTATTGATTTGGTCTTAATTTAAATAAAGCGACGAGCGGACTGGTTCAACGCATATTTTTTACACGGAAAGTCTACATTAGGCTCGCTCGAATGCAGTTGACTAAAACCGATCTAATTGATTAATTAATCCTTTTAACTAAGTGTTGGTTATAACTAGACATGATATCTACTGATTTTAGAAATAATGCAAACTGATTATAGAAAAAGGTTACCAGTTTTAACAGAACAATACGAGTTTAGTAGTTGAAGTAGTTTTTATTGAGATTCGAGATTTGCTATAAGCATGCTTTCTATATGTTTACTGATTTTGACACCTTTTCAGACGGTAACAGAAGTCCTATGAACATGGTATCTATATGCAGCTTTTATTATTAACCTACAAACTGTTTGCCTGATGACGCTTATATGTGCAGAGATGCGGGAGTCTATAGGCAGTATTTCTATATGTGAATTTTGCTGAACAATTAGACGTTGATCCTATAGGCAAGATATCTATGTGTGAAGATGCAAAAAATCAGAAGTTAATCCTATAGGCAGGATATCTATGTGTGGAGTTGCAGGAATCAGAAGTGAATCCTATAGGTATGATATCTACATGCTTTATTGCAGAAATTAAGAAGTTAAACCTATAGGCATGATTTCTATGCGTGGAGTTGCACAAGTTAGAAGTTAACCCTATAGGCATGATCTCTCTGTGTGAATTTGCATAAATCATAGATAAATCCCTATAGGAATGATCTCTACCCTTAGTGCATAAAAATAAACCCCCCTCTCCTTTTCACTAAATCCCCGAGTTTATACAAGTTATTACAGCCCCAAAATAAATAAAACTGGAATAAAAAAAAAACATCAAGAATCCTCAGCTACATCTGAGCAGCCTAATTCAGACTTAATGCCTAATAGTATGAGATTGAGCCAACTTCGAGATCCAGATTTCCAAGCCTTCTCTCATCTAGGGTGTTTTAGAGATCCAACGAATTTTAGGAACCCTAGGCAGTGCATACACCCAAGATGTTAATCAGAAATTGAGTTGTGTAGTGTGGAAGGGCCAGCCCTTATGTGTCCAAGTTCAGAGGGAGCTCAGGGGTCCCAAGGTAAGGCTCATACAAGAGGGGCAGAACCTAAGTTCTAAGAGTGAAGTGCAAGTGCAATGAAAATGGGATAGGGAATACCCAGGCATGCTGGTGGTCATGCCCAGCCATAAAGTAGACTGGCACACCCCTGACCAAACCTATTGGTCAAACATTTAGAGAGTAAAGACCTACTGGAGGTCAAACTGTGGCCTGAGCAATAATTAAAATACTGTTAGGCCAAAGTTGTGACTCAGCACACATAATAAGGGAATAGGGATGGAAAATTGACAAAGCTTAGGGCCCAAAGGGTCCAGTTCATATCCATGGAAAATAAATTCAAATATTTTCATATTTTTGAACCATAACTTAAAGCACATACGGGGATACAGGGGTTTGGGATTCATAACAAATGACTGACAGAGTGCGCACACATACACATATTAATTTACAAGGGAAAGAGAACATAGTACAACATGCTAGTGTCATATCTGGACTGCAGAAACATGAGTAGAAGTAGACAGGAATGACAAACTGGAGCAATAAAAGAAAATATGTTGTTGTTGAGACTTGTAAATTAACTAGGACATACCAGTAGAGAAGCAAAGTGCAGAAAAGGTGAAGCAAACAAGAGTCCACAGTCTAGCCTTGGCTTTCAGCCGGCTAGACAAAGCAACAACACAAGTAGCAGTAAAGAAAGAGAGAGTTTTAAAAGTAAGAGTGTATTTTTTTAAACTCGAGTTGTTCGTGTAAAGAAAAGAGAATATGGTATTTATAGTTTTGAAAACGAGTGAAGAATAAGATAATAAGTAAAGTTTTAACACAAACATGGAAACAATCACAAGTCAGAATCAATTAACACAAGACTTCCCTTTAAT
>MU690210.1:0-70456 GCA_026770625.1 Nicotiana glauca
TGGCATAACCCAAGGAGCTTTTTCTTTCCAAATCCCGGCATAAACCGTGGATCTCCCTGGCATAACCCAAGGAGCTTTTTTCTTTCCAAAATCCCGGCATAACCCACGGACCTCCCTGGCATAACCCAAGGAGCCTTTTCTTTCCAAATCCCAGCATAACCCGTGGATCTCCCTGGAATAACCCAAGGAGCCTTTTCTTTCCAAATCCCGGCATAACCCGCGGATCTCCCTGGCATAACCCAAGGAGCTTTTNAAATCCCGGTATAACCCGTGGATCTCCCTGGTATACCCCAAGGAGCTTTTTCTTTCCAAATCCCGGCATAACCCGTGGATCTCTCTGGCATAACCCAAGGAGATTTTTCTTTCCAAATCCCGACATAACCTGGCTATTTCCCAGCACAACCTGGATCCATTCACAAGGATACATAATCCTGATTTGACTGTCTAGATATGTGTCACAACTAACTCACGAAATTTTCCTAGTAAAAACTGGGGCAGAAAATTTTGTTCGTTTGTTTGTCTTTGATGTCTTAAGCAGGTTGACCTCAAAACACAAGGTGCAAGACGACCGATGGAATGAGTCTCCCTCCAGTATGTAGAAAGAAAGGGAAGAAGAAAAAGAAATGAGCTTGAATATTGGAGAAAACAAAAGGGCGAATTGCTCGAAATCTAATTGAAGTCGCAAGCCCCGCCAATCTTGTTTTGCTCAATGCTGCGGAAAGAAACAAGCACCTACAACTTGCGAGCATCGAGATTCAGATCGAAGTCTCCAGCAAAATCAGCTAAGACTCAAGATCAAGTTTCAAAAGAATTATAGATAGGAATCTTGTAACTCATAGTTGATAGACATAGCTAGCTTAGCTTCGATTTTCCTTTTGGTGTAATAAGGAGGTCAGTAAGCAGTAGCGGTGACAGCAACAGCAGTAACAGCAAGATCACAGCTTCATGGTAGTCCCAGCTACCAAAACATCCCGAACTACATTGACCTGATTCCCTTTTAGCCAGGGATATGTTGGAGGCCTCCCGAAGCAAAGACTCGGTCAAACTCTTTCAAAATGCTTCACACGGATTACTCGAACGGGCAAAAATTGCTCGTATCCGCTCATTTATCTTTGCGCGAAAACTCTTCGTGTTTTCGGGCAAAGAGGGGCAGCTGTGACCACGTGATTTTTGCTCTATGTGAGGATCACTCCCAAAAATTCAAAATAAAATAGTTTTGTGTTGTGTGTGATTTTCTGTGAATTTTTGTGTTATTTTTTCTTTATTGTTTGTATTTTTTTCTGTGCGTGTTTATTTGTTTAAATTAATGAAAAAATACGAAAAATATACGTTGCATGCATATTTGGGAGTTAATCATGTATTTAGGAATTAATTAAACCCTAATTTGGTCGAATAATGTGCATTTTTTATTTCTATTTTTTGTCATTTAAATGTGCCATTGTGTGATCTTATTTTAATTAAATATTTTAACTTATGTGTTAGATGTTGTCAAGGGTTAATTGATATCTTTGTAATTTAATTTTGGTTTTACAATCTGTTTTAGAATTTTGTTAATTTGTTAATTAAAAGAAGGAAAGAAAAGGGCTGAAAATATGAAGCAAATTGGATTTGGGCTAAAATTTTAAACTAAAACCAGGCCCAAATGTCCCAGTAACCCAGTCCAAACCAGTCCGTCTCTGAGACAGTCCAAACGACGTCGTTTCTGAGCCCCAAATCTGGACCGTTGATCAAACAGATCTAACGGTCCAGTTCAGCTTTCGCATAATTGAAACGACACCGTTTTGAGCGAGTTGATCTTAGCCGTCCATTTTCAATGATCTAACGGCCTCAACCTTTCCCCATAGCTCGATCCATTTTTACCCGGGTCAAACCAATCTCCCAATTTAACCAAATGCCACCATTTCATCTAAGTGGATTGATCCAGGCCGTTGATCGTGCTTGATCGAACGGCTAGGATCAAATCCATCCCATGGTATATAATCCCAATCCCTTACCCCATGCCCCCCTAAGCCAAACCCCCTCCCCTTTCGTCTCTAAGAGACGAACCAAATGACCCCTAAACCATAAGCGCCGCCCCCATTCCCCTCGCATGAAAACCGGCGGCGCCGGCTCCGATGCCCGCCAAACTTACACCCCTAAACCACCCTGATCCCCCCTCTCCAAATCCTTACCCCTTTCACCTCGAATCATCCCGTAGCGTCTCAAATCTTCAATCGAAGATTCGAGTAAAATACAAAACAATCCCAACCGGCCCCAAAATCATATCGGACCTTCCCCTAGCCTCCCTCATCACCAAACCATGGCTGGTTTGGTTCGAATCAAACCCAAACCACTCGAACCCCAATCTGAGCCCAAGAACCCTAGAAAAGATTCGAGCCTGGCTGAAGATTTTTTGATGGTTCAATGGACCTTAGTCGAAGTGTTCTCAGTTGAGAACACTCGACTAAGGTCCGTTTGGCCTCAAAGTTTCAAGTCCGAAATTGGTCCAAGCCCGTTTGGATTTTTGATTTTTGCCTTTTGAGGTATTACTTCTTCCTTTCTTCTATCTTTATTTTAATAATTGTTGCTAGTTCAGTTTTTTATTTGTTTTTCTTTTATATCTTTTGCGGTTTTTGGTAACTTTTCTTTTTCTTCTCCTTAAGACCTTTTATTTGGTCGATTTGTTTGCTTCTGTTTGTTTGTTAATTGTGTTTGTTATAGAATACATATTCGTTTCGATTAATATCGTCGAATAATTAGTTTTGCATTTCCCCTGTTTTTGCCCAAGAACTGTATATCACTATTTGTGCGTCGATCATTTGTTATCGATTATATATGTTGTAATTGATTAAATGAATGTCGTCGATTAGTTGTATAGGTTTGTTTGTTAGAACAATATGGCAATAATGTTATTAATACTGTCTAAATTGGTCTGAATCATTGCTTGAATTGAATCCTAATGCGTTTATTTGCTGAGTTTAATGGATAACTGGATAATTTTTGAGTTTAAGATTACATTTTTAGTTAAGCTTACATTCAGAATCTAGGTTGGTTATAGCTGCATTCTTAATGAAGTTTTCAAGGGTAGTTTGGAGTTCGAGAAGTTGAAAATGGTCCAGTGAGTTGGTTGTCAGGTGATACTAGTGGACTAATAAGTTAATACATTGATCAGTACACTTTAGAGTCAGGGAACAGAAGTCACATGGGCACCCTTTTCGCAGTTTTAAGGGATTTTGAATAGAATAACAAGCTGGCCCATTGCTTAATTGATTAGAAAATAGGCTGCCCCTTAACTTTGAATTAAACAAATCAACAAACATTCAATAGTGGTTTGTAAGGGAATAACATGGGGATTACATTTCTTAATAAGCTTAGTGTTTAAACAGGCTGGAAGAAGGTTTAGTTTGGATATAAATAGAAGAGGAGGATACAAAATAGGGAGGTGAAGGAAGGAAGAAGAAAAGGAGCAAAAACCAAAAACACTGTTTCATTGCCCTTTTCTCTTTGATTTCTAAAGTCTTCAAATGCTGAAACATTTTTCTTATTCCCTCTCGGATTGAAAAGATTTGATCTTTGTTTGAATTTGGAGAGTTTGGGTTCAACTGTTGAATTTTGTTTCCGATTACTGGTGGTGCTTAAAGTTCCTGTCCCTTCTTGATTCTTTTGAAGCTGTATTGGTGCAAAAATTGTCACTGTTGCTGTGAGTTTGAATTGGGCTGTTTGTTGTTGCGTGCTGTTTCTGTCGCTAACTCCCTTTTTCTGCTCAATTGTAAATCCAGGTATTTCTCAATTCCAATTGCTGTATGAGAGACTGATTCAATCAGTGTGTACAAATTGATTGAAGAAATGGAAATCGAAAGCCTGATAATTTACTACTTGTTGTTAGCCTGAATGTTAAAAGTCTTTTAACTGTAGTATAGACTTTGATGATTAGAATATCATGCAAAGTGTAATAATTGAATTGTAAAAGGACTGTTAATTAGAACCGTCCCCGGATCGTTTTGGACTATTGCGGTCAGCAATTATCTAGCATTTAGTCTTCAGTTGTTTAGTTTAGGATTTTGCTTAAAGTTAAAACTGAAATATAGTAAATTCGTAATGGATTATGAGTTCAGTAGATGCTGGGTTGTTTCAAATTTAAATTTGAAGTTGAGTCTGCGTTTTTCAATAGCTCCATGTTTTATTAGTTAATGTTAGTAGGTTTATCACTGGTCCTCTTTCATTATTATACGTTCAGATCTGGATAAAATAACCCAGTCATTTAGGTTATTCGTCAAGGATTAAAGTTCATAGACCATTGCTGGCTAATATATTTCATGTATCTAATTTTAGTAGCATTAAAACAGTAGTTAAATGATATAATGTAGTTTGTCCTCAACCTGTTGTTTCAAACAAATCACTGCCTCACCTATATTCACGCGGTTCGAGACGCATTTTCGCGACATTGCAATTCTATAAAAAATAATAATAAAAGCGGTTTAAAGTTGATAAAAGCACATAAGTTATAACATGTATTAAAATCAGATATTTAGCCATTTATAATAATTTAAGCGACCGTGCTAGAACCACGGGATCCGGGGGTGCCTAGTACCTTCCCTCAGGTTAACAGAATTCCTTACTTAGAATTTCTGGTTCGCAGACTTCATTTGGAAAGTCGAAGAGTTTCTCGATTTGGGATTTAAATAAATCGGTGACTTGGGACACCATAATTTATTCTAAGTGGCGACTCTGAAATACATAAATAATCCCATTTCGAATATTATCACTTTAAATGGAAAAACTCCCTTATGCGTCTATCCCTCGGGGTAGGTGCGTAAAAAGGAGGTGTGACAGTTGTACTCAACTCCACCCGAGTACCCAACTCATGCTCTACGGCCCTCCAGAACCATGATGTGAACTGAGTACCTCTGTCTGAAATGATGGAAACTGGAATACCATGCAAGCGAACAATTTCCTAAATATAAATATCCGCCAACCGCTCTGAAAAATAGGTAGTAAATATAGGAATGAAGTGCGCGCACTTGGTCAGCCGATCCACAATTACTCAAATGGCATCGAACTTCTTCAAAGTCCATGGGAGCCCAACTACAAAATCCATGATGATCGGCTCCCACTTCCACTCCGAAATCTCTATCTGCTGAAGCAACCCACCTGATTTCTGGTGCTCATACTTCACCTACTGACAATTGAGACACCGAGATAGAAACCCAACTATATCTTTCTTCATCCGCCTCCACTGATAGAGTTTCCTCAAATCCTGGTACTTTTTCGTAGCACCCGGATAAATGGAATACCGCGAACAATGGGCCTCCTCTAGGATCAACTCCCGAAGCCTATCAACATTGGGTACACAAATCCGACCCTGCATCCTCAATACCCCTTCATCACCAATAGTCACATCTATGGCATCACTGTGCAGAACCTTGTCCTTGAGGACAAATAAATGAGGGTCATCAAATGACGATCCCAGATAAGATCAAACAAGGAAGACCAAGAAACTACGCAAGCTAGAACCCGACTGGGCTCCGAAAGATCCAATCTTACAAACTGGATGGCTAAGGACTGAACATCCATCACCATGGGTCTTTCCGCTGCTGGTAAATAAGCCAAACTTCCCAAACTCTCTGACCAGCGACTCAAAGCATCGGCCACCACATTGGCCTTGTCCGGGTGATACAAGATAGTGATATCATAGTCCTTCAGCAGCTCTAACCATCTCTTCTGGCGCAAATTAATGTCTTTCTGCTTGAACAGATACTGCAGACTTCGGTGATCAGTATAAATCTCACAAGGCACACCGTACAAATACTGACGCTAGATCTTCAAGACATGAACAATAGCAGCTAACTTGAGATCATAGACATGATAATTCTTCTCATGCAACTTCAACTATCTAGACATGTAGGCAATCACCCTACCGTCCTGCATCAATACCACTCAAAGTACAATATTTGAGGCATCACAATAGATAGTATAAGACCACGAACCTGTAGGCAATATTAAAACTGGGGCTATAGTCAAAGCTATCTTGAGCTTCTAAAAGCTTGACTCACACTCTTCCGTCCACTAAAATGGAGCACCCTTCTGGGTCAGTCTGGTCATAGGTGTTGCAATAGATGAAAACCCCTTAACAAATCGACGGTAATAACCCTCCAAGCCAAGAAAACTGTAGATCTCTGTAGTTGAGGATGGTTTGAGCCAACTCTGCACGTCTTCCACTTTCTTTGGATCCACCTTTATCCCGTCACTCGATACCACGTGGCCTGAGAATGCCACAGAATCCACCCAAAACACACATTTCGAGAACTTTGCATATAACTTCTTTTCTCTCAAAGTCTGAAGCACTGTCCTCAGGTGCTGCTCATGATCTTCCCAACTCCAGGAGTATAACAAAATATCATCAATAAAGACAATGACAAACGAGTCAAAATACGGCCAAAACACACTGTGCATCAAATGCATAAAGGCTGCTAGGGCATTGGTCATACCAAATGACATAACAAAGAACTCGTAATGACCATACCGAGTCCTGAAAGTAGTCTTTAGGATATCTGGCTCTCGAATCTTCAACTGATGGTAACTTGAACGCAAGTCAATCTTAGAAAAGACTTGTGCACCCTATAGTTGGTTAAACAAATCATCAATACGAGGTAAAGGATAGCTATTCTTCATTGTAACTTTGTTCAACTAGCGGTAATGAATGCACATACGCATAGAACCATCCTTCTTCTTCACAAACAAGATAGGAGCACCCCAAGGTGATACACTAGACCGAATAAAACCCTTATTAAGCAATTCCTATAACTGATCCTTCAACTCCTTCAACTCAGGAGGAGCCATACGATACAAAGGAATAGAAATGGGCTGAGTGCCCGACAATAGACTGTTTATAAAGTAAAGTAACCACATCTTCCAAATAGTTTATAAAGTGAAGTAACCATCGCCTAAGTGAGTCCATTGGGAGCTGCTTGTGCGGTATCGCAAAAATGCGAATATCTCTCTAGTCTAATGTCATATCGATAAATGATTTAATGATTTAGAAACTAGACTCATAGATATTCAATTTGGTAGGTAGATCACCCTATAATTTTAAGTAAATTTAGAGAAATGCTCAACTATATTTGACCTTATTTTCAGCATATTTATGAATGTAACTTGTGATGACCTTTGCCAACTTTTGTTTCATAACTCGCTTGACTTCAAAACATAACACACGACTATCATATAACTAAAATAACTCATAACAAAACCTCCTTATAATGTTAAGCACCCTAGTCTCACCCTAAAAGTACATGTTATAACATTCATAATTTGTCGATATTTGACAAAACTTTTGTTTTTTTCAATTCGTTTAGCTTCTAAGCCTTCTAACCCTCTTGGTACTTGTTATTAATGATTTTAAATATTTGTATCCTCCAAGGTAACATAATTAGCTTACTTTATATACTTCCAAATATGATCTCATTTCTGAGCTTATATCAATTGACTTACGACGTACTCTTAGATACTAAAACATGGGGTGTAACAAATGACTTGCATGATTTAATGTGGATGGCTGCAACATATCACCACGAGTGTAAATTCAGGAGACGACTGGAATTGATCAGGCAGGAAGACCTAAAGCCTATCGTTGGTTGATGCAACATGAGCTTGACAAGTGGACTTTGCATGCGGATGGTGGTAGAAGATTGGCAATTCTGACTACAAATGTGTTTGAGTCTTTCAATGGGTTATTGAAGTCAGCACGTGGCTTTTCTGTCACTACCATGGTATGGATGTTATTCAAGCAGATGACAGAGAGATTTGTTGAAAGATCTAGAGGTGTATCATCACTGATGGAAATGGCTGTTGAAATTATGCCACAACCAATGAAACAATTTTAGAAATACAGGAAGTAAGCACAATGACATTCATTTTCTCAGTATTGCATCGAGCGAAATATTTTTGAAGTTCGCATTGGTCTGCATCAGAACTAGGGGAATAATACACACACCGTTAATAAAGCCAGAAGATTATGCTCATGTGGAAAATGGTAAATCTATCACTTGCCATGCTCACATGCCATGAAGTACTTTCAACATACAAGTTTCGCAGTAATGAGGTACATTGATAAAGAATATAGTGTTACTGTATACTTAAATACCTACAGTGGATAGTTGCAGTCAGTGGGTGCTGAGCATTATTGGCCGCCAAAATCATTTAAAATGGTATGTAATAAGGATTACATGCGTCAATGACAAGTGCAAAAAATAATGCTTATACGAAATCAAATGGATATTGGCGATACTGTTTATGCGCGTAAATGTGGCATATGTTCCCAAATAGGACATGACCATTTTAAATGTCCTTCAGCTAGTTTGGAAAGCAGTGGTAATTCAGCTCCAGGTGGAAGTTCATCCAATGTGCCCAATTATCAAGGATAAACGTAGTGTTTTATTGCAATAATTTTATTGTACTAAATGTACGTAAATGATCAGTTTGAAAAATGTATGAAATAAAATTGTATTTCCAATGGGGTTAAATCTAATTGATATTTTGCATTAAAGATTCAGTACAACAATTTAACATACACCCAAAAAATAAAAAACAGTTGTCATTGACCATTATCGTTAATGTCTTGAACTATTTCATTATCATTGTCTTCATCTTCTTCGTCAACATCTTGTATGCACCCTTCAGGACTGGGGGCATCGTAATCTAGACCCTAGTTGACACACATTTCCATATTTTATTGCTCTCATGAATAAGACCACTTGCTTAATTTCTATAGCAATATGAGACTCTTACGTCCAACGCCTATGGTAGAAACTTAGGTAGTCCCTCCCACTCAACAACTGTTGGAAAAATATGATAATCATTGTTTCTATGCAATTTTTTATTTTCTAATAAATCCCAATACTGATCCTCTATTTCTTCCAGGTAGTTAAAATTATCCATTGCATGATGAATAACTAGTACCTTTTTCATATGTAGAATCTCCTTCATCAAATACCGAATCACTTCTGGTTCATCTTTGTGTGTGTTTGTTTGGAAGGTTGCAGATAGTGCTTGTGGTACAACAAGACCATGCCAGTAAGATAGTACTTCATAATCACATCGTTTTGAGTAAAGGGGAATCCATTGGAGTTTTTCGCCCCAAATTTTCATACCTTTAAGCTTTGTAGAATGCGCTTCGCCCTCAATAATGTGCCATGCAACTTTGAGATCAATGTGTATATTGATAGGTTTATTTTCCAAGGGAAGCAGAACACCATACAACTTATCATCAAACAAATTCGTGTAGCAACATAACATATTTTTTTCAAGGTAGGGATCGATTGTGTTAAGATATGTTCCATGTGGATCTTTTGAATTACCTTCACCTTTTTGCCTCTTCCTAAATCACTTATTAAATGTTAGTGGCATTTATGAAATGGATGTTGTAATGGTTCTTCAAATGGTATTTGAATACTGATCTCTTGGTTCAACTTAAGAAGAACTAAGCTGCACGAACTTGTATATTAAATGCGGTGTCTCACCAATATGCACTATATATATTATTATGCCGACCTGAAAAAGCTGTTAGCCTAAAAATGCTGTTGACCTGAAAAGCTGGACCCACTTGTATCCAAAAGAATTATTATCACGCGAAACATAGAGCCTCACCAATATGCGTTATGTGTATTGTCATGTTGTTCTGAAAAATTTGTCGATCTGAAAATGCTGTCGACCTGAAAAAATTGGACTCACATCTACCCGATAAAATCATTATCACGCGAAACATAGCGCCTCACAAATATGCGCTATGTGTATTGTCTTGTTGATTGAAAAAAATTATCGGCCTGAAAAAGTTTTTGAACTCTAAAGCTGGACCCACTTGTACCCGAAAGAATCATCATCACGAGAAACAAAATGCCTCACCAATATACGTTATGTGTATTTTCATGTCGACTTGAAAAAGTTGGGCCCACTGTACCTTAAAGAATTATTATCACGCGAACCATAGCACCTCACCAATATGCATTAAGTAACCTAAAATCACTCTTAGCAGCCTATAAAAATTTCGTGCATTTTAGTTATTATTTGCATTATAATGAAACAAATAGAAAAACTTTCCATTACATTTTCATTTTCGAGCATTACATCATGTCTGGACGCAATTACGTACCAAGGTGTTACTCTGGAAAACGTGCGATTTTGACGCCATGTTGGTCAAACTGCAATCTGGGGGGCAGACGCTGGATGTGTACATAAGTTGTAAGTTATTATTCTTGGAAAAAATGTTTATTTATACTTTTTATATACTATTTTAATTAATAGTATTGTGTTATTCTCCCATTATGAAAATTAATGTGATTTTGTAGAATGGCATAATGAACCCAATCATCAGGAATACTACAAATCATGTTTGCTAAACATTTGGAATTTGACCGGTGAATACGAACTCCAGATCGTGAAATTACAAGAACAACTTGCAGCAATGAAGGTGATACTAAAAGAGGTAGAAGAAAAACAAAATAGGTTGGAAGAGAAATTTAAGTGGTTGAAGCACATAATAATGGGCGATAGTGACTAAACAAACACATGGATGAGTTAAGTGTATATTTTATTTTTATGCTGTACGTGTTATAATAGCTGTCGACAAATAAAAACACATTTGTAAATTATATAAAACAAAAATAATGTCGCTATTATATATTTAATGTCATATATACAAATAATAATAAATATCAATGTGTCACACAGCCTGTATGCTTTAAAGCATTGGCTGGCATGCGGCGCATCCTATTCCGCCCCGGCTACACTATCAGGATCATCCTCATCATGTCGCCTCTTTATCGGAGAATGCACTGCACCATGATCGTCGGTAAAGCTGGCAGACTCAGTAGAAGCGCCCGTCGGGCCAGCAGTAACCTACAGAATAATAAGATAGTTTAGCATATGAAATATAAATTACTAACGTACGTATTAGAATTTTTTTTAATGGTGATACCATGGTTTCAGTGGGCTCCTGAATGAGATCATCCGTTTGTGGCATGTCAGCATCGCACAATGTGGCCTCCGTGATGGGCGATGACGATGTCTTTTAAAACAATAAAAATGCTTTAGATATTACTGAATAATCAATGAGATAAAAACAAATAGAAATAATAGTAATACAAACAAACCTGCTCCTGAGCAGTGCCATAGCGCACTGTCAGAAAATCGAGGTGCACTGGAGTTGACGATGTATGTGAAAGATCCTCAGATTCCCTCGATAATGAGCCATAACTCAGTCATTGGCCACTATAAACCTCTCGTGTCAGACGATCATCAACAACCGTTGATGGCTCTAGGGATCAGGAAAATACTGATCCCACTCTTGTCACGTAATGGCCATAACCACGATCAACAATGGAGCTAACGGGGTCACCTGCGAAGTCCCTAGCGACAGCTGAAGGCTGCATGATGACATATCATGAGAAGCATCGTGTGGCTCAGGGTGTTCACCCGGATGATCATCTATAATCATCCACAGGTGGCTCAACACCCTTGTTGGGGACCTTGTCTTCACCAACCACCACGACCTCGTGGGACACCCCTTCCTCTTGCATCACGCCTGCCCCTATACCACGTTTAGGCTCCATTGGTGGCACATGATGGTACTCCTCTAACGGAACATAAGGAGCCTTGTATCCTAAGCATTCTTCATCTCGGGAACATCTCAATGTCGGCAGCAAGATCAGTAGCCCAACAGCCAAACGTGTGCCAAGTTGCCGCTCCCTCGCTGGTATGCTGCAACATATGCAGTCCCAACTGGTAGAATTGATGTAAGCCAACAGCCTGCATAACATGTATAGCGCATGTATATAGGTCACTACACTATAGCGCGTCCTATATGTGAGCTATACCATCCCGCCCTTTTTGAGTTCAAATATAGCACGTTTATCCACCACGTAATATCTTAGCGGACAAACGTGCCGTTAAGGTACAGCGCGGTGAATAACCGCGCTATATATAAACGGTACTCAATTTCTTTTTACCCATTTGTGTCGTTTGTGTTCAAAATAACCAAACTTGGGTTCTGGACTCGACTTCATATACATCTTTAGAGTTCTGACACGCACGAGGCATCCTTCTGCTCCGCTAAGGTCTATTTGAAGGAAAATCCTATACTCCACAAGTTAACTAATTCACGAAAATCACTTGTGTTCTCCATATTCTTTGAATCCACCTACTTGTCCACTTTGATTTTGGGGAAGAACTGTAGTTAACTTCTGAGCCATCATTTTTCAATTGTGTAAGTGACACACATATTTCCAGTAGCATTAGGCTTCTCTATGTGGATAACTTTGCCAAATTTGTTTCTCTCAATAAACGATCTTTCAGAGCACTTGGGACTCATGACATTATGTTTAAATGTAAAAGATGGGCATTGTGTTAGTGCTGTTAAGCCTTGCTGCTCAAATATTTCAACAATAATAGAATCAATAACAGAATATAAGCAAAGCAAGACGATTAATGGTACATTCAACCTTTTCGCTATAGATTTAAAGGCTTTTACAATCATGTACACTTGCAAAGCTTAGTGGACTCTTACCTTTCAGAGATAGATTGCTCAATTATGTCTTAGTTATATTTTATCTCTCTTACCTCTTTGTTGTGTGACTAACTACTAAGTCTTTTTGTAATTTCAGCAATATTTTTTCCCTGATGAAAGGCTTGTTGAAATTCCAGTTCAGTCCGCTGACGAGATCCATCTGCAGCATAAGTCCCAGCTCTATAGCATGATCCATCTTTTGCATCATCCATCTCAAACATTCCTTTACCAAATGTATATCCAAGAGGAACAAATATCATGCCATGATGTGTCAACTGAGTTATGGCTGTTAGTCTGCAAGCAACAAGCACTCGTGTCGATAAAAGAGGTGTGAAATATATAAATCAGTCACTAAAAATAGAAGAGATAATTATCCAAAGCAACCGTGATAACACATTAGTTATATTCTCCAAATGATTTAACAACCCATGAGAATATTCGAGTTTATCAACTCAAACTCTGAATTGAAACCTCTGGTTTTATCTTGACGGAAGACAATATTGCATGTCTCTTTCTAGTACCGAAAAATCAGGTGTTACATGAAAGCTAGCAAAGTAAACTGATGATAGGCTATAATTTCGTATTTTAGTCTCTTATTACACTCTAATTTACTGTACTTTAATTGAGTTTGAGCTTTAATCGCTAGCGTTTTGCACTAAATATTTGTTTTATGCCTTGTAGGAGTGATTCTGATCTATGTAGGCATTATGGAATGAATTCAAGTGATGGAGCTTTGAAATCTGAGTAAAATCCCAAGCAATCAAGTCGGGATCGAGTTCGGGGATCAACTGATGATAGTTAAGAACGACACGGAGAATCGAGCGGGCATACGATAAATTGCCTAGTAAAATGCACATAACTTTTCGCTCAAAACTCCGTTTGGGATCCACAATATATCATTGGAAAGCTATTTGAAAGAAATACAACTATCATGTTTTGCATTTTCCCAGATTCCTACTACCGCGCCACAAAGTGCGTCGCTCCTTTGGAATTTTCCTGCAGCATATCAGAATCAGCTCTCTGAACTTCCCCACTAGCGCACCGGGCGTGCCTATGCAAATTTTACAGAGCTAGAGTCCTATTCGCGCAGGAAAGGGTATTTCATCTGGGCCCGACCCTACTTGGTATAAATACATATTAAAATGCTATTTCGAGTTCTTTTGGTAGATCTTAGACCTAGGGAGATTACTTTTGACATATCTTAGACCTTGGAGGAACACACACGACGCTTGGAGGAGGCTTCTAACTAGTTTTTCTTTTCTTTTCTTCCTTAAGTTTCATAGTTTATTTGTTCTACAATTTTGGGTGCTACATGAATGTTGTAGTTTGAAGCTTGAATTATTTTTATTATTTTATCATGCTGGTTTATTTATTCAATCTTGCGCTTAATTATTTGATTGCTTGATCACCAATTGGATACTATCTACAAATCTAGGATTGAACTTGGGAGAGGGAATTCTAAATTTCCTATAAGATTGAGTAAAGCAAGATCTTAACTCTGGGGGAGGGGGGGGGGTTGCGGTTAGGATAGGAATATACCTGCGATGACCCAAAATATCATCTTTAAATTAAATAATTATCTCGGTGTTTTAAGACCTTGAAAAGTACTACCAATAATTTCTCGACTTGCGTTCATAGTTCGTATAATTGTTTGGAATATTTTTATGTGAAAAAAATGGATCAACATGTGGATTAGGGCTTTTAAACTCAATTGAGTTGACTTCGGTCAACATTTTGAGTAAACGGAAACGAATCCGAGTTTTGACCATTCCGGAGTTCAGTATCATGATTTGAAACTTGGTCATATGCCCAAAATCAAATTCGGAGGTCCCTAGCTCAAATTATCACCATTTAACAGAATCTAGAAATCTAAGGCTAAAGATTTCTTAAGTTTGATCGGAGATTTGACTTTTGAGCAAAAGACCCCGGAATGGAATTTTGATGATTCCAATAGCTTTGTATGGTAATTTCAGACTTAGGCTCATGTTTGGATTTGGATTTGAAAGTCTGTAGGATAATTCGGCGCATTTTGACGAAAGTTGGAAAATAGAAGATTTTTGGAAAGTTTGACCGAGAGTTGACGTTTTGTTATCGGGGTCGAAATCCGATTCTAAAAATTGGAACAGATCCATTATATCATTTATGACTCATGTGCAAAATTTGAAGTATTCCGGATTGATTTGATATGTTTCGGCGTAAAATGTAGAAGTTGGAAGAATTGAAAAATCTCATAATTCAATTCGATGCGCGATTCATAATTACAGCGTTGTTTGACGTGGTTTGAAGCCTAGATTAAGTTCGTATTATATTTTGGGACATGTTTGTATAATTTGTTAAGGTCTCGAGGATCGTTGGTAGATTTCAGAAGGTTAACAGAATGGATTTCAGACCAAAAAAAAAGAAGAATAGGGGTTGCTGGAATTTTCTGCTGCAGAAGCTATCTTTAGGCAGCAACTGTGCAATCCTGGAGCATACTTTGGAAGCTTATATCTCGCAATCTATAAGGTATCTAAAAATTCACAAAACATAAAAGTTGTAGTCCTTGCATTCTATTTCCCAAAAAATTAAACTATTTGTCATTTAAATATTTGTACAGAAAGTTATGATCGATTAAATAAGGGCTAAGAAATCTGTTTTGAAATTTTCAAGAAATTTCTGATGCGAAGAAGCTACTTTGGAAGCTTATATTTCGAAATATAAAGGAATATGAAAATGTGCAAAAATGAGAGTTATAGCCCTTGTATTCTAGTTTCCAGAAAAATAAACCATCATCATGTGGATATTTGTCTAGAAAGTTATGATCGATTTACCGAAGGCTGGTAATGCTGTTGTTTTTCTAGGACAGAGGCTAAATCGCATATGTCAAATGCGATATGTAAGTCTCAAATGACAAATGCAACTTGCTGGGTCGATTCTTAAATATGGGAGTTGGCCATTTTGACTCATTTTTTTTTTTGAGTTGAGTCTCGGATTTGGGCGATTTCAAAGGGGGTTTTCATGAACTAGACTTGGCTAAGTGTTCTATATCCGCAAGTGATTATATTTCATAAATTCATGTCAATATTCATCATTTATTTTTGGATCTGGATGGAAGAAATTTGGATTTTTGTAAAATCTTCCAAAAATAAAAATTTAAGATTTGAACGCCAATCCGATGTCGGAATTGGATAATTCTTGTATGGTTGAACTCGTATCAGAATGGGTTGTCGGATTTTGTATGTTTCGTCGGATTCCGAGATGTGGGTCCACAGTCGATTTTGAGTTATATTTTGGATTTTTGTTGGGAAATTTATATTTTTATACGGAATTAAATCCTATAATTAGTATTGACTGAATTGAATTAATTGTTGCAAGATTCGGGTCGATTGGAGCGATTCGAGTGGCAAAGGCATTTTAGAGTAGGATTTTACTCGGATCGAGGTAAGTAATGATGGTAAATCTTGTCCTGAGGTTATGAAACCCCGAATTTCACATTGGTTTACCACTTTGAGGTTACACACATGCTAGGTGATAGGCGTGTGTGCGTGCACCACTGGGGATTGTGACTTAGTTCATCTCGTAGCAACTATAAAGTTTTGTATTCGGCTGAAACTATATGATACTGAAGTGATTTAGAATTTTTTTTTATAAATTGGGCTGAATGATGTGTTTGAGCCTTGTGCGAAAGTTGTTTGGACCCTTAGGGGCCTTTTATTATTTATCCTCTCAATTTTGATTTAAAAACATATACTTAGTCATCCTATGTTTACTGATTTCACAACTCAGTCTTTATTACTCCGTTTCGATTCATAAAAATATTATTTTGGGCTGAGCATCCTATTTTAGTGATAGCCCGAGTGGCTTGAGAGGTTTATGATTAAGTGAGGCCGAGGGCCTGTTTTTGTGAGGATATTTATGGGATCAGGCTGCACGTCGCAACATGATGTTACTAATTTATGATTTTGTGAGGCCGAGGGCTTGATTGATTTATTCCACGAGATGGCTTGTTATGAGGTCGAGGACCTGATTTATTTATGCCACGAGGTGGCTTGTTATAGCGCTTGGGATGTAGGAGCCCCTCCGGAGTCTGTACACCTCCAGGAGCGTGGGTACCTACTGAGTGCGAGAGCTGAGTGATGAGTGAATGGGAGGAATGAGTTATTGTGAGGTTAGAGTGAATGGGAGGACTAAGTGACTGTTATGCCCGATGGGCTGTTTATGAGTGACTGTAAGTTATGCCCAAGGGGATGTATATGAGTGACAGAGATGTTTTCCCGAGGGGCTTTTTATGATTTATGTTGCCTGAAAGGCTATATACGAGTGAGTTTTGCCCGAGAGGCTGATTATGTTTTCATCATTTTTTTTCTCTCACAATTTTATCACTTCGTTTGAAAGCTGCTAAACGATGTTTTAAAAGGTTTTGCTGAAACTAAATTTAAATGAGTTGAGTTGATTCAAAATCCCGATTCAAAAAGCCTGTTGTATTCTACTAAGATTTCATGATATGAATTGTATATGTTTTATTGCTCATCATTGATGCTTAGTCTTTATTTACCTTTATTACTTATTGAGTTGGCGTACTCACATTACTCCTTGCACCTTGTGTGCAGATCCAGGTATTTCTAAACCCTGTAGCGGGTGTTGATTACATAGTGGCAGGTCCATCGGAGTTAGTAAGGTAGCTGTCTGGCAATCGCAGCCCTGCTTTTCTCCCTCCTTATCCCCACTTATTGTATTCAGTTATTTCACGGCTATGTTAATCTTGATGTTGTCAGACGATTATAGTAGATTCTAATGACAAGTGACAACCCGATGTCGGGCTTTCTTTCCGCACTGTTGGTTTGATTTAAACAATTTATGAAGGTTTATTGTTAAATAATATTGATTTTATCTTGAGAATGAAAATATAGATTGGTTTTGGTTATGTGTTGGCTTTCCTAGTACCACGATAGGCGCCATCATGACATGTGAAATTTTGGTTCGTGACAAGTTGTTATCAGAGCCTAGGTTACATAGCTCTCACGGGTCATGAGCGGGTTTAGTAGAGTCTTGCAGATCGATACGGAGATGTCTATACTTATCTTTGAGAGGCTGCAGAACCTTTAGGAAAACCTTTACATTCTTGAATTCTTATTGTGCGACATTGATTCAGCTTGAAGCATAACTCCTTAAATTTCTTCCTCGCATTCGTGTACGCACATGAGAGCTCGGTATCATTTGTCCATCGAAAAATTGTGTTTCCTTGGATGAGGTGCGAGATGTGATTTATGTGTGTGATGTTGGGCTAGTCTGGAGGACTTGAGGCCGGGCTTTGTATGTGGCTTGATTACTGACATTTTGATTGTATGAGCACGTGCATTTGGGAATTATATGTACGTTTGTGTCCTTATTGGTTGGATTTGTGACTGGATGACTATGGGGCGAATGTGATTCGATTGCGAGATGTGTTCAAATTGTTTGAATGTTACAAGAAGAGTTTGCTGGAGATATAGCAAAGACTATTGGGTAGTTGACTTCCGTCTTGATTTGGCGTATGACCTCGAGCTATGGGTGTATTGAAGGACCTCTCGTAAGTTTAGTTTTAGAGCGGAGTAGATCTTCATGTTGTGTTATGAGTTCAGACTCGGGGGGATTAAGTGATTGCGTAATAGTATGATTATGGAATAATGTAGAGAGATACTAGTTTGAGGCTAAGCAGGTGGGTTATCTCCTGGGGGTGTGTCAAGATTTGTGTGAACCTTATATTATTTTCTAGCGAGTCCTCTTTTACCAGTGAATTACATGTGCTGCAGTTTGAGTTTGGATCACATACAAGAGTTAAATTGACTACTATGAGGGTGAATGCGAGATTTGTAAATGGTTTGAGGAATTAAATGGGTTGTGTTGCGTGAGCTTATGAAGGATTTAGCTTAACCTCATCCAATAAGGACAACTCAACCAGTTATTGCAGTACAGGTCGATGACATGCCTGCCTTGTCTTTTAAGTCTTTGCTGAGATTGGAAAAGATTACCAAGCTGTTTCCAGTCCATTTTAGTGGTACACCTTCTGAGGACCAACATGATTTTCTGAATCGTTGTTATGAAGTATTACAGTATATGGGAATAGTTGAAAGCAATAAGGGTTGATTTTACTGTGTTTTAGATGACGGGTTTCGCCAGGAGGTGGTGAAAAGATTAGGCATTTACTAGAGCAGTTATAGTTCTGTCTGAATATGCGTACTTATTGAGAAGATCACCCAGTGAATCATGTAGAGGTGCAATAGACCTTGACGTCTGGTTGATTTATATGAGTTACAAAGGTCAACATTGCGGATTATCGGACATTGTGACCCATGATTTCGTGCCAAATGGGGATGTCTACTATCAATGTGGATCGAATGGTTATGTGTTTTATCAGTTTTGACCTGAAATGTATATATATATATGGTACTAAAAGGCTCCCCAATAATTTACACACATTTAAGACCTGATACATGCAGAGGATAAGGTTGGATCTTGTGGTATGTCTGCCTCCTTAATAATCCAATACTTCAGTATCAAAGGAGTTATAAAAACAACTTTAAATTTATATAAGGTCTGCTTATTGTGGAAGTCAAGGTTGCAGATTTTGGGGTGCTTTAGAGGAAGTACAGTGGTTGACGATCTTCTGAACTATGTAGTTCGTGCTAAAATTTATTTTGATGGAGCTATACATTTGTGATCGTTGTGCATAATTGGGGGAAAGAGTTACCCCAAAGAAGAATCGAAGAGTATATGAGTAAATAGGTTAGCTCAGCAGTGTTGAGTCACCATAGCAAAAGAAGAAATTAGCCGCTTGTATTTGTGGCAAGCCTATGAAGAGGGTAGACTAGCCAATGCAACATCACCTACTCGAATCAGTTCTCATAAATGTTTTTGAAGCAGTTTATCTCCTTGATTCTCTATAATATGTGGCATATGGGGTCTGAACAGTTGTGTCAGGTCACTATGACAATGTCAAAATATGTCATCAGGTTTAATAAGTTAGCCATCATACTCCTACTTTGGTTCCTACAGCCAGAGAGCGCGTCCACAGACTCATTGAAGGACTCAATTATGATCTTGATATTTTGTGCAACTTGGGAAGCTAAAGGTTGATACTTCATTTCGGCTAGTGGTAGAAATTTCCAAAATATAGGAATGTGTTCTGGATGAGGAAAATAGGAAGCTAAGAAGACCAAGAGGTCTCGAGGGTATCGACGGCCCCTTTTTTCCAAACAGAGTTCGAAATCGGGTATACGACATTTGGGAGGACAACTCTATTCCCTTGCGAGAATTGGGTTTTTGGAGTTTGGACAGTCGCCACCTAATGATTATAGTGCATTAGGACACTATAATGAAAGAATTTGAGATGAAGAACCAGAGTCTGGGTAAGAGCTAGAAATTATCTCGAGGGGAAGGTGTTAGGCACCCCTCAAGATCCACTAGTGTGGTTCCCGGCCATACTACAATTGTGACTTTAAGCAATGAAGAAGACAAGTATAAAATAAAGAAGAGGGTTTTCATATAGTATTGCAAACAAGTTTAAGAATTTGAAAAAAGAAAATAAAAAAAGACTAGGAAATACAGGAAGTTAGTTTGACAAAAACTAAAAAAAGAACAAGTAAAAGAAAAAGGGGTCCTAGGTTTGTAAATAATATGGATCACATCAGTGCAATACCCGGCGTACACTCCTCAGAAGAGGGGTCGCACGTGATATTAGCGCACCGGTCATCATATCCATATTCTATCCTTCCCATCCCATTAAGGTATTAAAACGCGGAATGTATCGTTACTTATTGCATGCTAGTACCCGTCCCAATCCTATCAGTCCAAGAGGCATTTGGGACTACTAATCCTAAAGGGAATGGGGTTTGGGGCCTTTTGAGAGTTTTCAAAGGACAAAATACTAAGGCGTTAGTCAAAATACATAATGCAAGTAAGGGGAGAGCAAATAAACAAGTAGGGCTCAAGTAAGCCTCCTTAAATCAGATAAAGCCATAGAGTTTAGCATGTCTCGCACGTACTGGTTTAGTCTTAAATTAAAGCGATAAACGGACTGGTTCAACACACATTTTTAGACAGGAAGTCCGCATTAGGCTCGCTCGAATGCAGTTGTCAAAAACTGATCCAATTGATTAATTAACCCTTTTGTGTATGTGTCGAATAGGACTAGCGATTTCGAAAAAAAGCAAAAAGATTATAAAAGGTTACCAGTTTTTATAAGAGTAAAATGAGTTTCAGAAAAGAATGTAATGTTTTGAAAATGTTTAACAGAAAAGAAATGAACTTCAGAGGACTTGCAGACTAATTGAAAAAAAAAGTTTCACAAATCTTATCAGAAAAGAGTGAGTTTCAGAAAGTGCCGATTTATTTAGAAAAGGTTTGTCAATTTATGAGGTTCAGAAAAATGCAGAAGACTGCCAGTTTTACCAAAGTAAATACTAATTTCAGCGATTGGTACTGTTTTGAACGAATGAGACAGTTTAGATTGAAAGTTCCTATAGGCATGCTTTCTATGCGTTAACTGTTTTTAACACTTTTTCAAACGTTAATAGAAGCCTGATGAACAATGATATCTATATGACATTTTATTATTAAACCTAACTGTTTGCCTAACGACGTTATTATATGCATAAACGCAAGCCCCTATAGGCATGGTGTCTATATGCTTAGTTGCAAAAATTTAGAATTTAATCCCTATAGACATGCTTTCTACATGTAAAGTTGCACAGATCAGAAATTAAATCCTATAGGCGTGGTTTCTACCCTTTGTGCGTAAAAGCAACCCCCTCCCCTTTTCACTAAATCCCCATGAGTTTATACAAATTATTACGGACCAGTAAAATAAGACTGAAATTAAAAGTACATCAGAAGCTATCAGCTACACCCGAGCAGCCTAATTCAGACTTAGTATCTAATCATATGAGATTGAACCACTTCCGAGATCAATATTTCCAAAGCCTTCTCTTCTATAGGGTGTTTTAGAGATCGAAGGAGTTTCAGGAACTTTAGGCCATGCTTACACCCAAGATATTAATCAGAATGAGTTATTGTGCGGTGTGGAAGAGCCAACCCTCAAGTGTCCAAGTTCAAAGGGAGCACAGGGATCCCAAGGCAAGGCTCACAAGAGAGGGGCAGAACTTAAGTTCTAAGAATGAGTGCAAATGCAATAGGGGGGGTTAAGGAGTGCCAAGGCAGGCCGGTGGTCATGCCCAGCCATAAGGTAGACTGGCCTACCCCTGACCTGCCTGTTCAGCCAACAAGTAAGAGTATGGACCTATTGAAGATCAGGCTATGGTATGGACAGTGATTAGGGCACTGCCAGACCAAAGTCTCAAACTCAGCAACATAGAAAGGGAAATGGGGATGGGAATTGAGAGAGTTTAGGACTCGGGGAGTCCAGTTCATTTGACAACAACATCAAATGTTGTCATGTTTTCTGAACCATAGCTCAAACATATAAAGGGAATTGGGGATAGGGATTCATATAGGAGCATAGAAAAGAAACAAACCAACTTGCAAAAAAAATTACATTATGGAGCAATAAACCAAACAAAGAATGGACTGAAGAATAAACACATAGGGGAGTGGCAGAAATTAACAAAAGTGACATACCAGTTTTAGGAGAAATATGCAAAAAAAGCAGGATTCTCTTCAAAGCAATGCCACAATCGGAGAACCTTTATGCTTGTGAGTTCAGGGAACTCGAATGTTTTTTTTAAAATGCTATGTGTATTTGAGAGTAAGAAGTAATCAGATTGATTGTGTCAAAGTCGACTGTGTGAATTACAAAAAGGCCAGCCCCTTTTATAGTGTAGAGAAGCAAACAAGAAAGGTAAGAAAACCTTTTAAAATCAGTCTCAAATATTCTCCGTTTAGTCAAGGGATTTAATTTCAAACGGAAAAGTGTAAACAAGGAAAGGAAATTTGAGTAAAATCCTTCATAGTAGCATAAGAAGGGAAAATACATGAGGTATATTTAAGGAAATGTTTCAATAGTACTTGATTTGTAAAGAGAAAGGAAAGGGAATTAATCAAACAATTAACAAAATCAAAGTACCAGGTTTTAAATCGAATGAACCAAACCAGAAATAGGTAAACAGGGCTTAACCAAAGAAAAATCAGTGGCAATCATTCAAGACCCTATCAAAAGGATCCAAAATCAATCAAGAAATCAGCAAAAAACCTTGAAAGAGGAGTTTCTCGCATATAAAGCAAACAATTCAAATAGAAGAGTCTAACATTGAAGTGTTTGGAATCATAAACAAAAGAATACGAGTTTAGCCAGAGACTCATAGTGAGTCTGAAGGTACAGGGTTCCCAAAGTGGAACCCTAATTCAATTTACCAAGAAAATCCCCAAATTCTAGGGTTTCCCCATCGAATCAAACATAGAAACGTGAAGGCAAGTGAACAGACTCAAGGAGTCTCATGAGAATCAGGAAAATACAATAGCAGGCTTGAAACAATCAAAGAAAGAAAACCACTTTAAGGCATGAAGAACATGTTTAGAAAACTTCAGAACTTAAGAAAGGATGCGGGTTTAAACAGAACAGACAAAACATGCCTAACAAGAACACAAACATACTTCAGAAAAGCAAAACATCAAGGAACTCAGTAGTAAATACACATGGTAGAAGAGTGAGAAAAACAGACTAATCATTCAAGCATACATATAAAAGTAGAAAGACAATACATGCGTAATAGAGGAGGAAAACATACGAGCATAATACAGACAAACATCTAAAAGAAAAGAATAACAAGAATCGAAAGACTTTCAGAAAACCTAATTTGAAAAACCAGCGATTTTGAAAAGGAAATTTGGGGAAAACACTCAAAACGTCAAATATAGCATAGGTTCAACATAGATCTAGGCAAATAAATGAAGAAAGAACCTCGAATAGTTTAAGGTTTATGAGAAACCCTAGAAAATGAGAAAGGCTTGGAAGAACAAGATCAGATCTTGAGTTAAAATGGTCAGGAATTAAGCTTCCAGTGCTTGAATACGCCGGAACGTGGCCGGAAAATCACGGATCTATGGATCTGGGACGGTTCTGAAAGAGGACCATCGAGGTCAAGCCTCCAAACTTTGAGTAGCTTAGGCTCAGGGGTGATAGAGGGTGAGCACAGGCCATCCATGGCTGGAGGCACTGTGGATTCTGGTGGGAATGAGGCGAGATAAGGTGGTAGACGATTAGGGTTAGAGAGAGGTTAGATATTGTTTCAGAGACGAGGGGTTTCAAGGGCGGAGCCCTTATGAAAATGATCTAGGGTTAGAGGGGTTGGGTGATTAAAAAAGGAAAGGAAGGATATTGGCCGTTGATCAAAATGATCAACGGCTCAGATTTAAAAGAAAACCGGGCGGGTTTAGCAATTGGGTCGTGGGTTGGATATTTGTTTGTTTAATTTGGGCGGAATTGGGCCAACATTGGGGGCTAAAATTGAAAGGGAGAAGGGCTGTTATTGAAATAGCATTAGGCTAAGTGTTAAATAGCCAAATTTTCCTTTTTTCCTTTTAAAAAATAGTAATAATGATTTTAAAAGCACATTAAAAATACTGAGTAAACAAATACTTTATAAATGTTAATTTAAAAATACTGGAAATAATTTTATAATTATAAAATGCTATTAATCATAAAGTAGGCTATAATTGCAATTACATGCAATTTAGCTTTTAAAATACTCAATAAATTATTAAAAATATACAAAAATTATCTTAATTATATTTTGGTGTAAATATGGGAAGAGAATAAATTACTCATAAAAAATGATAATTTTGGGAGTAACTATTGATTTTATGCTGTTAAAAATATATAATAAATTGATTTATAAACTTTAGAAAAAGTAGGAAAAATGCCAAAAGCTTAGCTATGCTTATATATGCCTATATATGCTGTTTTGAGGATATTTTGAATATATGAAATGCATAGGAAAAAATTGGGTATCAACAGCTGCCCCACTTTACACGGGAAGGATGAAAGTGTTGTCGGGTAAAGATGTGATGGCCAATTTTGACCGGAAGCGGCGATTTGAAAGGAAAAATTTGACCGAGTCCTGATTTCTAAGCTGCCTATATATCCCTGGTTTTACAGGAATCAGGCCATATATAGTTCAGGAACCATTGACAAAATGTGCCGATAGAGATTTGAAAGAGACAGACACAATGTTTAGTTCGCAAGAGGTACTTGAAGTTTGATAGGCTGCGGGAATCGGAGTGGGATCGCTCCTCCTAAGACGGCCGTTGCTAGCTGGTATACCTACAAGTGAGCAATACGGGCATATATCGTGCATAAACTTAAACGTGATGCAAGTTCTCGTTGGACCATGAATGCTGTCTTTGGACGGTTGGGATGACGTCCTCGGACCATGATGTCCTGGGCCATGAAGCACGTAAGTAAAGATTCACAGGCCATGAAATGATGTTTTCGGGCTATGAGGATGGTGCCTCCGAACCATGACGCCTTTGAATAGGTTGGCGATCTTTTAGCCCATGAAATGCAAAAGTGTGGCGATCTTTTAGCCTATGCGAGAAATGGTGGTATTTCAGTCGGTGCAGAATTTAAATGAAGGTGGCGATATTGCAGCCATGCGAGAAAAAATAAAGAGGCGGTGTTTCAGCCATGCAAGATGAGAATGGAGACAGTGCTTAGTCTCGGAAGGCGGATGAGTAGCCTTATCAAGAAATGTAGATGGACGTAGCGCTTAAACTCAGAAGGCAGATAAGTAGAATTATGCAGAAGTGCAGATGGAGGTAGAGCTTAACCTCGGAAGGCAGATGAGTAGCCTTATGCAAATGAAGAAGATGGAGACATGGCTTAGTCTCGAAAGGTAGAAGAGTAGCCTTATGCAAATGATGTAGATGGAGACAAGGCTTAGTCTCGAAGAGTAGCCTTATGCAGAAATGCAGATGGAGGTAGAGCTTAACCTCGGAAGGCAGATTAGTAGCCTTATGCAGAAATACAGATGGAGGTAGAGCTTAACCTCAGAAGGCAGATGAGTAGCCTTATGCATATGATGCAGATGGAGACATGGCTTAACCTTGGAAGGCAGATGAGTAGCCTTATGCAAATGATGTAGATGGAGACATGGCTCAAAAGGCAGAAGAGTAGCCTGAGGCAGAAATGCAGATGGAGGTAGAGCTTAACCTCGGAAGGAAGATGAGTAGCCTTATGCAAATAATGCAGATGGAAACAATGCTTAGTCTCGAAAGGTAGAAGAATAGCCTTATACAGAAATGCAAATGGAGGTAGAGCTTAACCTTGGAAGGCAGATGAGTAGCCTTATGTAGAAATGCAGATGGAGGTAGAGCTTAACCTCGGAAGGCAGATGAGTAGCCTTATGCAGAAATGCAGATGGAGGTAGAGCTTAACCTCGGAAGGCAGATGAGTACCCTTATGCAAATGATGCAGACGGAGACAAGGCTTAGTCTCGAAAGGCAGAAGAGTAGCCTTATGCAAATGATGCAAATGGAGACAGGGCTTAGTCTCGAAAGGCAGAAGAGTAGCCTTATGCAATGCAAGAATGTAAAAGGACGGATAGTAGTAAGATCTCTTAGCTGATAGCTGATTATGATATTGTGACTACTGGGGATGTTGTGTACGGATAGCAATTACGAATAAATGATAATTCTAAGAAGTTGAATTCTTGGGAAAGTATGCATGCATAAATATACCCGACGATATTGCGAGTCGAGTGCCTGCATCCAAAGAAAAATTGTGAGTTCTGTAAGGGGAAAGTTAGTTCGTTTTCCGCTGACTTCTGGTGTTGTGTATCATTGGGGCAGCGTCGCTAAACAACAGCAATTCGAACCATAGTTATGCATGATTTAGTAAATATAACATAAGTATACAATCGAAAATAGTTTTCTTTAGATGAATCGACGACTGCGACATGGTTCAAGACATTGCAACCTCTCTCGCTCCGGAATTTTGAGGGTCCTCCTCAAAATTCTGCCCCAGTTTACTGGCTGGCACTTTTGACGGCTGTGCTGAACGGCTAAAAAATCAACTTCGGAATTTTGAGGGTTCTCCTCAAAATTCCGCCCCAGTTTATTGGGGTGGCATTCCAGGCTATGAATGGCTGAAAACCAACTTCGGAATATTGAGGGTCCTACTCAAAAATCTGCCCCAGTTCTAATAGCAGGGGGAATGAAATTTTTATTAAATTGTGACCGAACCCACATGGCTGCCTACGTATCCTCTCTTAAATGGGAATCAGGTCAGGCGTAGTTCAAATTACATTATAAAGGGAATTGTAAGTGGTTACACATAGTATCGTTTTACTACGTCTGAATTTATTGGCTTCGGCCAGACTTCTCAATCCATTTCTGCAAAAATAAGGGCTCCTCCAGTTAGAACCCCGTGAACCATGTACGGACCTTTCCAGTTGGGAAAGAATTTTCCCTTGGCTTCATCTTGATGTAGGAATATTTTCTTCAACACCAGCTGCCCCGGTGTAAATTTCCTTGGCTTAACTCTTTTGTTGAAGGCTCTGGATATTCTATTCTGATACAACTGACCATTGCAAACTGTATTCATTCTTTTCCCATCTATAAGGGTTAACTACTCGTAGGGACCTTTTTCCCATTCTGCGTCATCCAACTCTGCTTCTTGTATGATCCTCAAGGAGGGAATTTCTACCTCAGCGGGGATGACAGCCTCTGTACCATAAACTAGCATGTAGGGTGTTTCTCCGGTCGATGTGTGGACTGTGGTGCGATACCCCAATAAGGCGAATGATAATTTCTCATGCCATTGTTTGTGCCTTTCGATCATCTTCCTTAGTATCTTCTTGATATTCTTGTTAGCTTCCTCTACAACTCCATTCATCTGAGGCCTAAAGGTTGTAGAGTTCTTGTGTTTGATCTTGAATGTTTTACACATTGCTTTCATCAAGTCGCTATTGATATTGGAACCATTATCCGTGATGATTGATTCCGGAATTCTGAACCGACAAACAATATGGTCGCGGACGAAATCTGTCATAACTTTGTTAGTTACAGACTTGTATGATGCTGCTTCGACCCATTTGGTGAAATAATCAATTGCCACTAGAATGAACCTGTGCTCGTTTGATGCAGCAGGCTCGATAGGTCCGATAACATCCATTCCCCAATAGGGGAATGACCCTGGTGAGCTTGTTGCAGTAAGCTCGTTTGGAGGCACCTTTATCATATCTGCATGTATCTGACAGCGATGGCATTTTCAAACATACAGTATACAATCTGTTTCCATAGTCATCCAAAAATACCCTGCTCGGAGTATCTTCTTTGCTAAGACAAAACCATTCATGTGCGGCCCGCAGGTCCCTGCGTGCACTTCGTCCAATAGTCTGGATGCTTCTTTTGCTTCGACACACCTTAGTAAACCCAAATCAGGAGTCCTCCTGTACAGGATTCCTTCGCTATGAAAGAAGTTGTTAGATAACCTCTGAAGTGTGCGCTTCTGAGTAGCGCTGGCAAGTTCTGGATGTTTTCCTGTTGTCAAGTGCTCCTTGATGTCATGGAACCATGGTTTTCCGTCTGCTTCTTCTTAAACGCGAGCATAATAATCTGGCTGATCATAAATCTTTACTGGGATGGGATCAATGAAATTCGTGTCTGGATGCCGGAACATGGATGATAAAGTAGCTAATGTATCAGTGAACTCGTTCTGCACCCTGGGGAAGTGCTGAAATTCTATCTTTGTGAATTTTTTTCTCAAATCCTGTATGTGATGCAAGTAGGGGAGTATCTTAGAGTTCTTGGCTGCCTATTCCTCTCGAACCTGATGTATGAGCAAGTCTAAATCCCCGATTACTAGCAACTCCTGAATGTTCATATCAATGGCCATCTTGAGCCCCAAGATCCAGGCTTCATAGTCGGCCATATTATTGGTGCAAGGTAATCTGAGCTTGGCGGATACCGGGTAATGCTGGCCGATTTCTGATACTAGGACTGCTCCTATGCCAACTCCTTTTAAATTTGCGGCTCCGTTGAAAAACATTCTCCAGCCATCATAGGATTTCGCAATATCTTCTCCTATGAAAGACACCTCTTCATCAGGAAAATACGTTTTTAGCGGTTCGTATTATTCGCCCACAAGATTCTTGGCTAGATTATCTACGAAGGCTTGTCCTTTGATCACCTTTTGAGTCACGTAAACAATGTCGAATTCACTTAGCAGGATTTGCCACTTAGCGAGCTTGCCAGTGTGCATTTGTTTCTGGAAGATATACTTTAGCGGGTCCATTCTTGATATGAGATAAGTAGTGTAGGCACAGAAATAATGCCTCAATTTCTGAGCTACCCAAGTCAGAGCACAAAAAGTGCGCTCTAGAAGAGAATACCGGGCCTCGTACGGGGTGAAATTCTTACTGAGATAGTATATGGCTTGCTCCTTTATCCCCATTTCATCATGTTGTCCCAGAACACAACCGAATGCTCCATCCAATACCGCAAGGTAAAGCAATAGGGGTCTTCCTGGCTTAGGCGGAACCAAAACTGGCGGCGTTGACATGTATTTCTTGGTTATGTCAAAGGCTTTCTGACAAACATCAGTCCACTTGGTAGAAGCATCCTTTTTCAACATTTTAAAGATGGGTTCACAAATGACCGTGGACTGATCTATGAACCGGCTGATATAGTTGAGTCTTCCCAAGAAACTCATCATTTTCTGATGGTGACAGGTGAACACTGATGCGCGTCTCTTTGACATTTTCTGTATCTCCCAAATTAACGACCTCAGTTTTGTCCAAGTTAGACTTAGGCCTATTCTCAAAATTCTCAACCTCTCTGATGACCTCTTATGGTATATCATCCTCTTCTGAATCTATATCCATTCGTTGCGTTGTTTCGTTGCAAGTCACAATCGTTGGTTCATCATTAAAGTAAGTAATAGTAATGCTGTGTAAATAGAGTAAATGATAGAGTAAATGATAGAGAAAATGATAACACCGAGATATATGATAAACATAAATGCTTTGATTAAATTCATAATTATTTGGAACATCGGAGCTCTTTTCAAAATTAAAGACAATGCGGAAAGAAAATCAGCTAGTAAAATGTAAAATGAGATGCATGGTGCTTTTGTTTAGCCTGGCTACCCCGAAGATTTTCGGGTCCTGTGGTTCTGATTGACCAATTAACGAGGCATTCTTCTCGGTTCACAGCTTGTATGGAAGGGCCTTCCTCTTTGAAAAGAACACAACAGTCCATATCATCATCCTCCGGAAACAGATTCTTCATGGCTGCCAATGCTTCATCTTCCTCTGACCCATGTACAGTATCTACCGATTGGAAAGTCTGGTCCAGGCAAGGTATCGGATGCTCCAGTGGATAGTAAGGGCCATACCATGGTGGCGACCAACCATCGAACTCCTTCCAAGTGTATTCATACCCTAAACCAAATATAGTACCGTGTTTATTCAGCTTGACGGGTTTGGTGATTCCCTAGAGGTTTTTGCTGAGTCCCTTTCCAGGTTTGTACCCACACCAATTCAGGATATTTTCAATCTTGTTATCCCACCATTTATCCTTGTCTACAACGTTGACCCTTTCAATGTGGTGGTATGTTTCTCCGCCTATTCTCCTTCGGCCTCCAATCATCGGGATGGTCTAGCGACAATATATGGGGTTGCTACCATCGCCATGAATAATCACCTCTTGGTGGTTCCATTTGAACTTCACTGCCTGATGTAGGGATGCTACAGCTCCAACAGCGTGGATCTATGGTCGTCCTAACAATAAGTTGTAGGATACCGGGACGTCTATTACTTGAAAGTCAATGTCGAACCAAGTTGGCCCCATCTGCAGACATAGACTGATTTCTCCAATAGTAGACCTTTGATACCCATCGAAGGCTTTGACATTGATAGCTCCATCTTTGATGTCGTGCAGGCTCTTTCCCAATGTTCTGAGTTATCAATGGACAAATATTGAGGCTGGATCCTCCGTCGATCAGGACTCTAGTAATGAAATAATCCTCGCATTGCACGGTGATATGTAGTGCCTGGTTGTGACTCAACCCTTCCGGTGGTAGCTCATCTTCGTGGAAGGTGATTTTGTGGCTCTCCAGTACTTGCCCTACCATATTTGCCATTTCGCCTCCAGTTATGTTGTTGGGCACATAAGTGTCGCTCAGTATCATCATCAAGGCATTTTTGTATGCGTCAGAGCTCTACAGAAGAGCTAGGATGGAGATCTGCACTGGTGTTTTATTCAATTACTCAGCGACCGAGCGCTCCTTAGCTTGTAGTTTCCTCCAAAGATCATCGGGCCCTGTTTCAATAGGCCGTCCAGAGACTTGTTTGCTGGACTTAGCTAGGTGATCTGGAGTGTAAACCCTGCCTGTTCTAGTCATACCCTATGCAACAATTGCTTCTCCGTGTTTGGCCTTTCCTCTCCTCCTAGCTTCAGCTGTGTAATCCCATGGTATGGCATTTGAGTGGAGTGGTGTTATGTCCGACATTGCTACAGGAATAGGCACCCTTGGTGGTAACACAGCAACTTCATAGGGTATAGGTGCTTTTGGAACTCCAAACTCAACCTCAATTGGTCTGGGCACCTTTGCAGAAGAAGGTGCTTCAAATTCGAGAGGTATATACATGTTTACTTCATTGCCCCTGGAGGGTTGATTCTACACAACAATTGGGTTAAGTGTGACCACTGGTTACTTTGGCTCATCACCCTCAACAATCAATCCTATCGACCCCTTGGGGTCCCAGTCATCTTCGATCTCGATCATGTGAATATCTCCACCTTTGTGGTCAGGAAGAGGGTTTTTGCGAATATTAGGAGCAGGCTCCTTTGCTACGATGACCTTATTGTCGATCAGGGTTTGAATCTTGTCTTTCAATGAGCGACATTCATCAATGGTATTTCCTTTCATGATAGAATGGTACATACAGGTTTTGTTCGGGTTGACCCATTGGGAAGGATTTTATGGAGTTATGGCTGGGATAGGGGTGAGGTAACCAGCAGCTTTAAGTCTCTTGTACAACTGGTCAATTGGTTCAGTGATGGCTGTGTATTGTCTGGAAAGGTCTATGAGAAGAATGTTGCAGTATTTAAACACATTGTGCAAGAACATAAATCACGTCCAAATTTGGGTTCCCCGTTGTGCCCGAGGTAGACCTAGCGACAAATTAATTTGGAGAACTTATAACGCTAAATGCCTCATTTTATTAATAAAAATAAGATGAATCCAAGACGACACTAAATAACAGAAAGTAAAATGTCACTAGTGGCCATTGGCCTTAATACATCATTAAAATAAAATAAAAGAATCCTAACTACTTGGTCCGAGAAGGACCTTCCCCAGATTCAACATCTTTGTCTCCCTCGAACTACTTCACCAGCTCGCGTAGTCCTAGCAGTAAATAAGCTCAGGCCAAATGTCCGCCTACATTCCCTTCAGTATTTTGACAGTAATATTCCCTAAGTATTTGTGGACGAGCGTCTGATCACTGGAGTGGAGGTCTTTCCACCAATTTAGTAGCCTTGGGTGAATGTTGGTTACCATGCCAAATTTGGGGACTTCGTGCCTTATTTTTGGCAAAACAAAGCGTTATCCCTTACCCCACCAGACTTGAATATTTAAACCAATAATTAGCATTGCAAGCATTTAGTTCTCCAAATAAATGCGCAGAACATGGAGGTGTCCATTTGGATTTCAAGGAAACCCGGTGGACTTTGGACAAGGCTATCCTGATGAGTCATTATGTGGACACCATAACTGACTCGGCTAGGTTTGCCCATGATGCATGTACAGTTTAAACAGAGTAAGGTTTCTATTGGTGTATTAAACAGGTACCCTTGAGCGGATAACTCAAGAGGGAAAGGCACGTAACCGTCGATTGCACCGCTGATCGACTGGTTTTACCGCAAATATGACTTTGCCAAATTTAAAGGGTGATAATATTGGAAGAGCGCAACCACTCATTATAAGCGTTGCTATGGTATTTATTTTGCACGAGTGGAATATGATGTTGAAGATGCAATTTACAAGAATGAAACAAATTGACATGTATTTCCATGTGCATAAGATAAATGATTACAATAATTGCTTGTAATTACAACAATATTGAAATAAAGCAGTAAAGGAAAAGCAGTTAAAGTAAAGAAAAGACATGAAGAACCAAGTCAGTTTCATAGAGGAAGAATAAAAGACAGTAAATAAGGCAATTAATGAGATAATAAAGTCACAAGCAGCATGCAATGGTAAAATCCTAAAGATTCCCCAGCCAGAGTCGCCATGCTGTCGACGCCCCCTTTTTCCAAACAGAGTTCGAAATCGGGTATATAACATTTGGGAGGACAACTCTATTCCCTTGCGAGAATTGGGTTTTGGAGCTTGGAGAGTTGCCACCTAATGATTATAGTGCATTAGGACACTATTAAGAAAGAATTTGAGATGGAGAACCAGAGTCTGGGTAAGGGCTAGAAATTATCTCGAGGGGAAAGTGTTAGGCACCCCTCAAGATCCTCTAGTGTGGTTCCCGTCCATGCTACAATTGTGACTTTAAGCAATGAAGAAGACAAGTAGAAAATAAAGAAGAGGGTTTTCACATAGTATTGCAAACAAGTTTAAGAATTTGAAAAAAAAAAGAGTAGGAAATACAGGAAGTAAGTTTGAAAGAAAACTAAAAAAAAGAACAAGTAAAAGGAAAAGGGAGCCTAGGTTTGTAAATAATCTGGATCACATCAATGCAATACCCAGCGTACACTCCTCAGAAGAGGGGTCGCACGTGATATTAGCGCACCGGTCATCATATCCATATTCTATCCTTCCCACCCTGTTAAGGTATTAAAGCGCGGAATGTCTCGTTACTAATTGCATGCTAGTACCCGTCCCAATCCTATCAGTCCCGAAGGCATTTGGGACTACTAGTCCTAAAGGGAAAGGGGTTTGGGGCCTATTGAGAATTTTCAAAGGACAAAATACTAAGGCGTTAGTCAAAACACATAATGCAAGTAAAGGGAGAGCAAATAAACAAGTAGTGCTCAAGTAAGCCTCCTTAAATCAGATAAAGCCATAAGGTTTAGCATGTCTCGCACGTACTGGTTTAGTGTTAAATTGAAGCGATAGACGGACTGGTTCAACACATATTTTTAGACAGGAAGTCCGCATTAGGCTCGCTCGAATGGAGCTGTCAAAAACTGATCATATTGATTAATTAACCCTTTTGTCTATGTGTTGAGTAGGACTAGCGATTTCGAAAAAAAAGCAAACTGATTATAAAAGGTTACCAGTTGTTATAAGAGTAAATTGATTTTCAAAAAAGAATGTACTGTTTTGAAAAGGTTTAACAGAAAAGAAATGAACTTCAGAGGACTTGCAGACTAAATGAAAAAAAAAGTTTCACGAATCTTATCAGAAAAAAGCGAGTTTTAGAAAAGTGCCGATTTATTTAGAAAAGGTTTGTCAATTTATGAGGTTCAGAAAATGCAGAAGACTGCCAGTTTTACCAAAGTAAATACTAATTTCAGCGATTGGTACTGTTTTGAACGAATGAGACGGTTTAGATTCGAAGTTCCTATAGGCATGCTTTCTATGTGTTAACTGATTTTAACACTTTTTCAGACGTTAATAGAAGCCTGATGAAAAATGATATCTATATGCCATTTTATTATTAAACCTAACTGTTTGCCTAACGACGTTATTATATGCAGAAATGCAAGCCCCTGTAGGCATGGTGTCTATATGCTTAGTTGCAAAAATTTAGAAGTTAATCCCTATAGACATGCTTTCTACATGTGAAGTTGCACAGATCCAAAATTAAATCCTATAGGCATGGTTTCTACCCTTTGTGCGTAAAAGTAACCCCCTCCCTTTTTCACTAAATCCCCATGAGTTTATACAAATTATTATGGACCAGTAAAATAAAACTAAAATTAAAAGTACATCAGAAGCTATCAGCTACTTCCGAGCAGCCTAATTCAGACTTTGTATCTAACCATATGAGATTGAACCACTTCCGAGATCAAGATTTCGAAAGCCTTCTCTTATCTAGGGTGTTTAAGAGATCCAAGGAGTTTCAGGAACTCCAAGCAGTGCTTACACCCAAGATATTAATCAGAACGAGTTATAGTGAAGTGTGGAATAGCCAACCCTCAAGTGTTCAAGTTCAAAGGGAGCTCAGGGATCCCAAGGCAAGGCTCACGAGAGAGGGGCGAACTTAAGTTCTATGAATGAGTGCAAGTGCAATAGAGGAGGGGTTAAAGAGTGCCAAGGTAGACCGGTGGTCATGCCTAGCCATAAGGTAGACTGGCACACCCCTGACCAGCCTGTTCAGCCAACAAGTAAGAGTATGGACCTATTGAAGGTCAGACTATGGTCTGGACAGTGATTAGGGCACTGCCAGACCAAAGTCTCAAACTCAGCAACATAGAAAGGGAAATGGGGATGGGAATTGAGAGAGTTTAGGACTCGGGGAGTCCAGTTCATGTGCATGAACACCAACATCAAATGTTGTCATGTTTTCTGAACCATAGCTCAAACATATAAAGGGAATTGGGGATAGGGATTCATGTAGGAGCATAGAAAAGAAAAAAACCAACTTGCAAAAGAAATTACATTATGGAGCAGTAAACTAAACAAAGAATGTACTGAAGAATAAACACATAGGGGAGTGGCAGAAATTTAAAAAGTGATATACCAGTTTTTGGAGAAATTAGCAAAGAAGGCAGGATTCTTGCAAAGCAAAGCCACAATCGGAGAACCTTTATGCTTGTGAGTTCAGGGAACTCGAATGTTTCTTTTTAAATGCTAAGTGTATTTGAGAGTAAGAAGTAATCAGATTGATTGTGTCAAAATCGACTGTGTGAAGTACAAAAAGGGCAGCCCCTTTTATAGTGTAGAGAAGCAAACAAGAAAGATAAGAAAACCTTTTAAAATCAGTCTCAAATATTCTCCCTTTAGTTAAGGGATTTAATTTCAAATGGAAAAGTGTAAACAAGGAAAAGAAATTTGAGTAAAATCCTGCACAGTAGCATAAGAAAGGAAAATACATGAGGTATATTTAAGGAAAAGTTTCAATAGTACTTGATTTGTAAAGAGAAAGGAAAGGGAAGTAATCAAACAATTTACAAAATCAAAGTACCAGGTTTTAAATCGAATGAACCAAACCAGAAATAGGTAAACTGGGCTTAACCAAAGAAAATCAGTGGCAATTAGTCAAGACCCTATCAAAGGGATCCAAAATAAATCAAGCGATCATCAAAAACCTTGAAAGAGGAGTTTCTCGGATATAAAGCAAACAATTCAAACAGAAGAGTCTAACATTGAAGTGTTTGGAATCAAAAACAAAAGAATACGAGTTCAGCCAGAGACTCATAGTGAGTCTGAAGGTACAGGGTTCCCAAAGTGGAACCCTAATTCAATTTACCAAGAAAATACCCAAATTCTAGGGTTTCCCTATCGAATCAAACACAAAAACGAGAAGGCAAGTGAACAGACTCAAGGAGTCTCATGAGAATCAGGCAAATACAATAGCAGGCTTGAAACAATCAAAGAAAGAAAACCAATTTAAGGCATGAAGAACATGTTCAGAAAACTTCAGAACTTAAGAAAGGATGCGAGTTTAAATAGAATAGATGAAACATTTCTAACAAGAACACGAACATAGTTCAGAAAAGTAAAACATCAAGAAACTCAGTAGTAAATACGCATGGTAGAAGAGTGAGAAAAACAGACTAATCATGTGAGCATACATATAAAAGTAGAAAGACAATACATGGGTAATAGAGGAGGAAAACAAACAAGCATAATACAGACAAACATCTAAAAGAAAAGAACAACAAGATTCGAAAGACTTTCAGAAACCCTAATTTGAAAAACCTGTCACACCTCCTTTTTACGCTACACCCCTGGAATGAGTATAATAAAAGGGAGTTATTTCCAACTTGAAGTGACAATCGAAATGGGATTTATTTAAAAGATTCAGAGTTGCCACTTGGGAGATTTTTGGTGTCCCGAGTCACCGGTTTAAAATCCCGAATTGAGGAAAAGAATGACTCTGTTTAACAGTCCACGAACCAGAAATTCGAGTAAGGAATTCTATTGACCCGGGAGAAGGTGTTAGGCATTCCCGAGTTTCGTGGTTCTAGCACGGTCGCTCAATTATTATATTTGGCTTAATTATCTGATTTTAAACAATTATGAACCTATATGCAAATTTTAATTTTTAACTGCTTTTATAATTGTTTCTTAAAGAGAAGTTGCAACATCATTAAAGCATGCCTCGAACCATGTCACATAAATGCACCCGTGACTTTTGACATATTTTAACATCGTTGAGATTTGAATTTGGGTCACATAAACGTACACCCGAGTTTAGGAAAGTAGATTATTAAAATACGCGCCTAAAGCAACTAACGCATTTGCACTTTGTGAGGGCCATGAAATTTGCTAAACGGCACGCCTCGAATTCTAAGGTTGATGTTAAAGCCAATTTAAACGA
Organism: Nicotiana glauca; assembly: GCA_026770625.1. Lineage (NCBI taxonomy): Eukaryota > Viridiplantae > Streptophyta > Magnoliopsida > Solanales > Solanaceae > Nicotiana > Nicotiana glauca. Next base: position 36,955 of record MU690210.1, read on the forward strand.
GGGCCACATAATTATCATTGTTGTTTGGTATGGCACACCTCGAATTGTATTAATCAAGTTTCTAAATAAAAAAGGGGCATAAACTATGAGTTATCTAATTATGGCTCAGCACCCAATTACTAAGAAGCAACTCAACTGTTTAAACATTAATGAGCCAAGACTATAATGTAACTATGATCAAGAGAACCACGGCTAATTATCAGGGACTCGCACAACTACAAAGATCTTGCTCGAGAAAGTAAAAGAACTGTAGGGAAGTAAACGACATTTGAACCAGTAACTAAATAAGGCATTGGGTACATCAAATCCAAGATTGGCTGGGCTTGGGGAAATCCCAATCGGAGAGCCTAACTCTTCAGGCAGCCATTCAAGTCAATCGTCACTTGGGTTCAAGATCGAACCCATATGACAGCAATACCAACGAGATTCGGATTTCATGCTCGAAATGTGATCCACGGGGAGCATTTAACACAACAAATAATTATCTGATTGGCCATCTACACTAGTAAATGAATTTCAAAGTTCTTATAAAGGCTCAAATTCAGTATTGGTATGCTCTGGAATTGGACTAAGCCTAACCGTGCAATGATGTTATCAATAAGAGAACATATCACTGGATTATTCTACTACTCAAATAGTTGACACAATTTATTAACATCTAACTTCAAACATATTTTAACTAGTTTGGCTCAATTAAATTCATAAAGGTAATAAACACAGATAGTCCCTAATTATGACAAGTTTAATACATCATATAGTGTCCAAAACAGTTGTGTATCCTACCAAATTCAGATCAATCCTTAGGACAAATGTACAAAAAAGACAAACTGAAACCAGATAATAGCATCACAAACTAAGATTGATATTTTCATTTGACTTCAATTGATCATAGATCTTTATAAAAGTCCTAATCCGGCTTCATTTCTGCCATAGTTCAAGAGGATACCTGGAATTTGAAAGTAAAACCGAAGAAACGAGGGTCAGCAGCAAAATCAATAGAAGGAACAGGAACCAGCAACACAATCATCCCAGAAATGATTGAGAAAAATCAGCTTAGAACCAAAATTGATCCAGCAATCGAAACTTGGACCAGAAATGAAAAAAAAAACCCTTAGACACCAACTGGTTCAAAACACTTTAAGCCTCCATTGCTCAGAATTCAATAAAGAAAAGAATATCACAAGAGTTTCTCAGAATTTCCCTTCAATAAAATAGTATAAAACTTTTCTCTTTAGCCTCCTAAGCCTTCATGGATTTTTTGCTCTGTAATCCTTAAGATCTCGAGTGTTTTTTAATGTGTATCCAAGAACTCTCAGATTCTCAATCTGTATCTGTATCTATACTCTTAGTGTTTTTAGGTTTTTTCTTAGCTCTCAATTTTCAGAATGCTCCCCCTTTTCTCTTTTAGGTCTCTAAGGTCTAAGCTCTCTCAGTGTTCACCGTCCCTTTGTGAATGTACTGCCAGTCTTTTATATCCAAAACTTCAACCTTTCCAGCACTTAAGAGCACTAAACTCCCGTATTTTCACTTTAAAAAAATAAAAATTTGCCCCCATGTTATTCTCTGAACCCTTTATCATTAACCCATGCCCTGCTTTTTTCCAGGCTGTGCACCCTTTGCACATGCCTTCCCTTAACCCATTTTTTATTATTACTCCCATTACTGATCCTTATTTTATTAATTAAACCTACTTGCTTAATGGTTTTTTTAATTCAGTAGTGCCCATCAGCTGGTAATATGAATCAATCCTAGCTAACACGGAAGGCAGAATGGAGCAACGTTCTAATAATTTCAAAATTTACGGGCAACCTAAATGACTGATTTTTACTTTCAAACTAATATAAAGAGCTGCAACTATCCTATATTCTCTAAACAACATAGCTAATCATTCGACTATGAGTACCAAAAATGATGTCCTAAATGCAGCTATTCCAACCGTACACCAAATTAAACACAATCAACAAGGTTTCAGAAGAAAAAGGGGTAGAAGAAGAACAAAACAAAGAAAAAAATGAAACAAAATAAGTAAAATACGGAAAGTGAAATGGAAATACCTAGAATTGGACCAGTAGAAAATCAAGCTTGATTCGTCCTCGAATCTTTCAATTTTTCGAGCCGAGATAGACTTTAACCATGTGTTCTTAACTGAAAACACATGACTAAAGTCCATCTCAAACTCGAAATCTCATGAAGCATGGTCAAATCCAATTTTTCATTATTTGATCTAGCATTCGAGAAACCCTAGGATGATTCGAAGGAAATTTATCAGGGATTTGGTATGAGGATGGTGAGGGGATCATGGGGTGTCAATTTGGGATGGTTTGGGTAAGTTAGGGTTTGGGGTCGATCTTTTCGATCCAATATTCGAACCATTCTAGAATGATTCGAAAAACGGGGAATGGGGAGGTGATGAGGAGCCTATGGTGTGAAAATGGAGGTGTTTGGACGTCGGCTGCCGCCGTTGGCGATTTTCGACGCGGTGGTGGGCAGCGGCATTACGATAGTCTCTAAAGGAGACGAGAGGTGGGGGATGTGAGAATGAAATGGGGAGCCGAGTTGGGTGGTCTCTGGTATAATAAAATTAAAACATTAATTACAGCCGTTGGATGATTGAAATCTAACGGCCATGATCAATCCCTCAATAAAAACGGGGTCGTTTGGCTACAGGGGCTGGATCGGTTCGGGGAGAGTCCGGTTTTGATCAGGGTCGGGTAACGGGCGTTGCTAGGGACTGTTAGATCAGGCGGTTTCAATGGTTAAGATTAAACGTTACTAAACGACGCCATTTTGGGGTCTAGGTAGGAGACGGATCAGGTTATTACTGGATTTGGGATGGATTTGGATGGGTATAAGGGTGTTTGGTTTGGGCTTGGGTGAATTGAATTGGAATTGACCCAAATTCGATTTTCCTCTTATTTCTTTTTTCTTTTCAATTTCCTTTCTAATTGAAATAAAATACAAACCTAAATTTAACCTATGACCAAATTATCCTAAAAATATTAATTAGCTCTATGTAGTAATCCTCACAAATAATTAAATACCAAATTAAAAGAAAATCACACAATTTTGACATTTAAACACTAAAATGCGAAGTATGTTATTTTTGTGATTTCTTTTCATTTTTGTAAAACAAACACTTGCTTAATTAATCCTAGTTGTAAAATGAAATCCTAAAATGCAAATGTAACTTATTTTTGTATTTTTCCATTAATAAACAGGCATATGCAAATGCAAACAATAACAGAAAATACCATGAAATCCACAAAATTGCAAACAAAGAAAAAATTATTTTATTTTTAATTTTTTGGGAGTAATTCACATAAAGCAAAAATCATGTGCTCGCAGCTTCCCCTCTTTGTCCGAAAATGCAAAAAGTTTTCGTGCAAAGATAATGTGAGCGGATACGAGAGATTTTTGCTCATTTGAATACTCCGTGTGAAGCATTTATTGAAAAGATTTGACCGAACCTCTGCTTCCAAGATTTCCTACATATCCTTGGCTAAAAAAAGGAATCAGGTCAATGTAGTTCAGGAAATTTCGATAGCTAGGAATACCGTGAAGCTGTGGTTTCATTGTTACTGCAGTTGTTGTTTCTACTTGCTGACCTCCTTATTACACCATGTTAAAAGAAAATAAGAAGCTAGACTAAACTATAGTCTATGAATTACAAAATCTTATCTAGACCTTCAAACTTTCTCTTGTGTTTCTTGTTGCATTGTTGTCTTGTATTCTCTTATAGCAATTCCTTTGTTGCTGCCTTACATAGATTTATTGACTTGAATTGTATTCCTCTATTCTCCAGGCAAGCTCCTGACTTCTTTACTTTAATTGTATTCCTCTATTCTCCAAGCGGGCTCCTGACTTCAAACTTTAAAAGGTACACCTCTATTCTCTAGGCGGGCTATTGACTTCAAAACTTAAAAGTACACCTTTGTTCTCCTGGCGGGCTCCTGACTTCAACAAACTTAAAAAGTACACCACTGGTTCTCCAGGCGTGCTCCTGACTTCAAAACTTAAAAGGTACGCCTCTGTTCTCCAGGCGGGCTCCTGACTTCAAAACTTTAAAGGTACGCCTCTGTTCTCCAGGCGGGCTCCTGACTTCAAAACTTAAAAGGTACGCCTCTCTTCTCCAGGCGGGCTCCTGACTTCAAAACATTAAAATGTGCACCTCTGTTCTCCAGGCGGGCTCCTTACTTCAACAACTTAAAAAGTACACCTCTGTTCTCCAGGCGGGCTCCTGACTTCAAAACTTAAAAATGTACACCTTTGTTCCTCAGGCGGGCTCCTGACTTCAAACTTGAAAGGTACACCTCTATTCTCCAGGTGGGCTCCTGACTTCAAAACTTAAGAAGTACACCTCTATTCTCCAGGCGGTCTACTGACTTCAAAATATAAAAAGTACACCTCTGTTCTCTAGGCGGGCTCCTGACTTCTTTACTTTAATTATTGTTCCTTGTTTTCCAGGTGGACGCCTAACTTCAGCTATCTTTAACTATCGTTCCTTGTTCTTCAGGTGGACGCCTGACTTCAATTATATTTAACTATTGTTCCTTATTTTCCAGGTGGACGCCTGACTTCAACTATCTTTACTATTGATCCTTGTTTTCCAGGTGGACGCCTGACTTCAATTATCTTTAACTATTGTTCCTTGTTTTCCAGGTGGACACCTGACTTCAACTATCTTTACTATTGTTCCTTGTTTTCTAGGTGGACGCCTGACTTTAGCTATCTTTAACTATCGTTCCTTGTTCTCCAGGTGGACGCCTGACTTCAACTATCTTTAACAAAACGAAGAAAATTTTCTTCATCAGTTTGGTGGCTATTTGGTACTTGCTCTCTTTTCGCAAAAAATTTTCTCCGATATCAACAACACTTCCTGCCCCTGTTTCAAACACAAAGAAAGAAAAAATTGGTCAGTTTAGGGTATGGTGATTGGATGTGATACTCCTGTTGGGGATGGTTTTCCCTTCTCGCCTTTCCATACTTGGTTTTGTCCGACTTGCATTGGCCTTGGTCGAGAATTTTCGACCCTCTGACTATTCCTTATCCACAAACTTCCCAATTGTTGCTTTCCACTTCTATCTTTTTTATCTGATTCCATTCCTTTCACAGAATCTTAGACCATTCCATCATTTGTATTTCCACTGATGCCTTTCATATCTCATCATATCATCGTCGGCCTGTCCTAGCCACACCTCGCTTTGCACCATGTTGGAAACTGGTAGTAAGCTTTGAAATTCCTTCTTATTTGTTAAAATCAATTTATTATTGAAAAATCCTTAGCCAAAAGAAAAAGGGTGTGATGATTTCAAAAGATAAAAATAACAGAGAAGATCTCCCTTTAGAAGGCCGTTTGAGAAAAGAAAAAGGACTTATCTGAATAGGATAACCGATCCCAATGATCATGTTATGCATTTCGGATTAATCAACCCAGTCTATTCATTTCAATCAACTTGCAACCGTCTTACTCAATGCCTTAAGATTTCCATAACCCAATTCTTTGCCGAATCATCATCTTTGTTCTGCTTGATGCTTTGACGGATTTCTGCCGCCCGCCTTATCTTGCATGCCCCTTTTGCTATTCCTCGCTGCCTCATGGTGCCCGTGAGGGTTTTCACCAGCAAGACTCTCCCATTTTTGGGTTTCTCTCATCTTTCAATGCCTTGTAGTTCTCTTCGAGGGTTTTCACTATTAAGATTCTCTCATTTCTCTCATCTTTCGTCACCTTACGGTGCCCTTGTGTGTTTTCACCGGTAAGACTCTCTCATTTTTCATTTCTTTTCTTAAACCAGAGTGTTGTCCCTGGTATGAATCATCTTTACTTGCTTGACTTGGCACCTCTCGAAGACTGATCGGGAGGTCTTTCTTTGGATATTAATATGGGTTCTTGGATATGGTTGGAAAGAAAAAGGGTATCAAAAGCTCAACCAAATTCAATGGGTTAGAATTACAACTTTTGGAACCAAATTTCTTATTACAAACAAAACTTCTGCCCCAGTTTCTTGCTTGGGGATCTTTCGATTTTTATTTCCCTATGACCGAGCCGTGAAGCTGCCTACGTATCCTTAAGAGGAATCAGGTCAAACGTAGTTCACCCAATTCCTTGTTGTTACAGTTTTTCTTTTCATTTATTATTTTTTCATTTCTGTTTTCCTTTTCTTTATATTTTTCCTTTTCTTTTATTTCTTTTCTTTTCCATTCTTCTTGGTTATTGATTCCAAAAGAGGGGTACGAAATAAAATAAATAAGGCTCAAAAGGGTGAACAAAGGGTAAAGTGTTTAGATAGCAGAACAAATTGCCTTCGTCATTTAAACCTTCGAGATAATGCCAAGTACAAACATTCAGTGATTATACTAAAGAAATCATACATAATATCTCTTGATTGCATCAAAATTGATAGTCATATCTATGCATTTTCCTTCAATATCTGTTAAACATAAAGCGCCATTGGACAATACTCTGGTCACAATGAACGATCCTTGCCAGTTCGGGGCGAACTTGCCATTTGCTTCAGCCTGATGTGGAAAGATCCGTTTCAACACTTGCTGCCCCACTTCAAACCTCCTGGGATGCACCTTCTTGTTATACGCTCTTGCCATCCTTTTTTTATACAATTGGCCATGACATACTGCTGCCAATCTTTTTTCATCGATTAAACTCAACTGCTACAAACGGGTTTTGACCCACTCATCATCATCAATCTCAGCCTCGGCGACAATCTGAAGGGACGGGATTTCAACTTCCGCAGGAATCACTGCTTCAGTGCCATATACCAACAGATAAGGAGTTTCACCTATTGAAGTACGAACAGTAGTGCGATAACCTAATAACGCAAATGGTAACTTCTCATGCCATTGCCTGGAACTTTCTACCATTTTCCTCAGTATTTTCTTTATGTTCTTGTTGGCTGCCTCAACTGCTCCATTCGCCATAGGACGATATGGGGTGGAATTGCGATGCATAATCTTGAACTGCTGATGTACTTCTTTCATCAAATTGTTGTTAAGATTAGCACCATTATCTGTGATGATTACCTCTAGGATTCCAAATGGACAGATGATATCGGAGTGTATAAAATCAACCACCACCTTCTTGGTTACAGACTTGAAAGTTCTAGCCTCAACCCATTTGGTGAAATAATCAATGGCCACCAGAATGAACCTGTGCCCATCGGATGCTGCTGGATCAATGGGCCTGATGACGTCCATGCCCCAAGCAACAAAAGGCCACGGTACCGACATAGTGTGCAATTCCGATGGCAGAGAGTGAATCAAATCCCCGTGTATCTGACATTGATGACATTTGCATATAAAGCTGATACAATCTCACTCCATAGTGAGACAATAATACCCTGCTCGAAGGATCTTCTTCGCCAATATATATCCGCTCATGTGTGGCTCGAAAACTCCAGAATGTACTTCCGTCATGACTGTCGTAGCTTGTCTAGCATCTATGCATCTTAGCAATCCAAGATCTGGTGTTCTTTTATATAACACTCCTCCACTGAGGAAAAATCCACTTGCCAACCATCGAATTGCTCTCTTTTGATCTCTTGTGGCTTGAACCGGGTATATCCTCACCCTGATGTATTCCTTGACATCATGGAACCATGGTTCGCCATCAAGTTCCTCTTCCGCCATATTAAAATAAGCATGCTGATCACGACCTTGGATATGCAACAGATCGACATGAACTTTGTCTGGCTGATGCAACATTGATGCTAAGGTAGCCAAAGCATCGACAACTTCATTATGGACTCTCGGGATGTGCCTAAACTCCACTAATCGAAACCGTTGACAAAGATCATGCAAACATTATCTATACGGTATGAGTTTCAAATCCCGTGTTCCCACTCTCCTTGAATTTGATGTACCGGGAGGTCCGAGTCTCCCAAGACCAAAACGTCCTGGACATCCATGTCCGCAGCTAACCGCAAACCCAAGATGCAATCAGCCATGTTGTTGGTGCAATAAAACGAAGCTGAGCCACAACAGGATAGTGATGCCGTGTTTCAGAAATAAGTACCGCTCCTATCCCAACTCCTTTCATGTTTGCAGCCCCATCAAAGAAAATTTTCCAACCGAGTTTCTCAGTCAGTTCCAGCTCATCAATATGCATCACTTCTTCATCAGGAAAGTACGTACTCAATGGTTCGTATTCTTCATCGACCGGATTCTCGGCCAAGTGATCGGCCAGTGCTTGGGCTTTCATTGCAGTCCTCATCACATAGACGATGTCAAATTCGGTGAGTAATATTCGCCACTTCGCCAGTCTCCCTGTGGGCATAGGCTTTTGAAAAATGTACTTCAACAAATCCAAGCGTGAGATGAGGTAAGTAGTATAGGACGACAAATAGTGCTTCAATTTTCGTGCCATCCAAGTCAGGGCGCAACATGGCTTCTCAAGATGAGTGTACTTAACCTCATAAGCCGTAAAATTCTTACTGAGATAATAGATGGCTTGCTCTTTCCTGCCGGTGATGTCCTGCTGCCCCAGTACACAGCCAAATGAATTCTCTAGGACTGTCAAATAAAGAATCAATGGTCTCCCTGGTTCAGGTGGAACCAATACCGGTGGGTTTGATAGATACCCCTTTATCTTGTCAAACGCTTCCTGACATTCCTCAGTCCATTCGCCCGTAACATCCTTCTTCAGCAATCGGAAAATAGGCTCACAAGTTGCTGTGAGATGAGCAATAAACCTGCTGATGTAATTCAACCTTCCCAAAAGACTCATCACTTCAGTCTTTTTTTTCGAAGGCGGCAATTCTTGGATGGCCTTGATCTTCGACGGATCCAACTCAATGCCTCGCCGACTGACTATAAATCCTAACAGCTTTCCGTACGGAACACCAAATGCACACTTGGTAGGGTTAAGTTTAGTGTCGTACCTGCGAAGCCTCTGAAAGAACTTCCTCAAATCTCCGACGTGGTTGGCCTGCTGCTTTGACTTGATGATTACATCATCAACTTACAGCTCAATCTCTTTGTGAATCATATCATGGCATACAGTGGTCAATGCTAGCATGTATTTTGCCCTAGTGTTCTTCAGACCAAATGGAATTACTCTATAGCAATAAGTTCCCCACGGCGTGATGAATGTCGTCTTCTCTGCATCATCTTCATCCATCAAGATCTGATGATACCCGGCATAGCAATCCATAAAAGACTCAATCTCATGTTTTGCACAATTGTTAATTAAAATGTGGATATTGGGTAGTGGGAAGTTATCCTTTGGAATTGCTTTGTTGAGATTGCGATAGTCAACGCACACTCTGATTTTTCCATCCTTCTTTGGTACCGGCACAACATTAGCTAACCAATCAGGATATCGAGTGACCCGAATAACCTTTGCATCGAGCTGTTTGGTTATTTCTTCCTTAATCTTCACACTCATATCGGTATTGAATTTTCTCAATTTTTGCTTGATGGGAGGGAATGCCGGGTCAGTGGGAAATTTGTGAACCACTAGATCAGTGCTTAAACCCGGCATGTCATCATACGACCATGCAAAAACATCTTTGTACTCAATGAGTGTTTCAATTAATTCCTTCTGAGTCTTTGATTCCAGATGGACACTTATTTTAATCTCTCTGATATTACTTGCGTCTCCTAAATTGACGGCTTCGGTATCATTCTAGTTGGGCTTAGGTTTTTCTTCAAAATGACTTAATTCTTTACTAATCTCCTCAAAAGCCTCATCTTTGTCAAATTCTGACTCATAATTACACTCTACTTCTTGAACTATTATCTCAGATTGATTTCTTAGACTGGGTTGAGGATTCTTTATGCACGCCATATCATTAGAACCGGCGTAAAAGGAACTGTACAGAAAAGAAAAGAAGAAAACAAAGTAAACTTATCAGGAGTGAAGAAAAGGAAGAAATTGTATTTCATTAAAAGGGAAAATAACAAGGTTTGCACAAAAATAAAAATTCGGATTACAAACCTGAAATAATTCGTACAAACTTAAAGAAAAATCAAAGCAGACTACCAAAGCTCCCTCCGGGTAGGGAGTGGAGTAGCCTTCCAATTATTAATCTTCGCTTTTGGCCCGACAAACTGTATTTCTGCGTGGCTAGGACCCTCGCCAAATTCTACCATGCTATCCTTGGAAAATAACCTTCCGAACCCTTTATCTAAATCTCCATCAGCACTAATCAGTAACCTGGGAACTTCTGACAACAGCTGCTTTCTAATACTAGGCCTGACGAAAGATCTGGATAGACGCGGGATTGGATTTGGCAAGACCCATGCCTTTTTCTTCATTTTGCAGGCTCGTGTCACATCTGCCGCGGTGGGCTTAAACCCCAAACCAAAAGTGTCCAAATTCTTTGGAAGAGAAACCGGCCACACGATGCCTTGAAGATCAGCACCCAAACCCTTACCCGGTATAAACCCATTCTTTAACATTTCAGAAACCACCATGACAGTTGCGTCAGTTATTCTAGGAACTGGGATGCTTTTCCCTTCTAGGACCTTTTCCACTAGTATTGTGTCGGAGACTTGATATACCCACGGCCCTTGGTCGTCTTCTACTTTGATGAAGGGTACAATGGCATCACCTATGGCACCCATATTATCTTCACCGTGTACCACAATCTTCTGTCTATCCCACTCGAATTTAACCATTTGATGCAACGTAGATGGCACTACCTAGGCGGCATGGATTCGCCCCAACAAAAGGATATAAGAGACCGTCATATCTAGCACTTGAAACTCTATGGTGAACTCTATGGGCCCTATTGTCAATTCTAGTATTATATCACCCACAGAATCTTTGCCTCCACCATCGAATTCTCGTACACAGACACTGTTCTTACGAATTCTATCGTCATCGACCTTTAAACTATTCAACGTGGAAAGAGGACATATATTTTCACTAGACCGTTTGTCAACCAGAACTCGCGTGATCACAGAGTCTTCGCATTTCACCGTTAGATAAAAGGACCTGTTATGTTCCGTGCCCTCTACGGGCAATTCATCATTAGAGAAAATGACCCTGTTCACTTCGAAGATTTTGTTGGCTATTTTCTCCAAGTGATTCACAGTGATTTTGTCAGGGACATGTGCCTCGTTCAAGATTTTCATTAATGCTCGGCAATGTTCGTCCAAGTGGATCAATAATGAAAGCAAGAAAATCTGCACCGGTGTTTTATTTAACTGTTCTACAACGGAATAGTCCTACATTTTCATCTTTCTTAGAAACTCTTCCGCTTCATCTTCGGTCACGGGTTTCTTTGCTGAAGCTAAATTATCCTTGGCTTTCCTCAAATCGGCAGGAGCAAAACATCTTTCCGACCGAGTTAACCCTTGGTCCTCGCAGACCTCTTCCTTGACCTCCTTTCCTTTATACATCACTGCCACCTATCCGTAGTTCCATGGAACAGCCTTGTTGTTGATTATCGATAATTGGGTTACTGGCTTGATGATAACTTGATCGACACGGACCCCTTCCACAGTTAGGACGGGTTTGCTGACTACTCCCGGCATAATCACCTTTACTCTCTCATGTATCGTTGTGATCTGGCTTGGAGACCCCTTGTTCACTGCCGCAGATGGCCCAACGCTCTTTTCAATCAACTCAAGCGCTGACCCTTCCCCTTTTGGTTGTTCAATTATCTTTGTCTCACTGGACCGAATTGTCATTACGGTTTGTGATGGCTTCTTCGGCTCTCCCCCTTTATGCACAATTTTAATCATGTTCGCCTCTGGGTGGGCTGGCATTGGATTCATGTTGATGTTAGGCACCTCAGGAGCTTACACCTCAATTATGTTAGTGTCAATGAGCTCTTGTATTGCGCTCTTCAAGTGCCAACACTTCTCGGTATCATGCCCCGGGGCACCTGAACAATACGCGCAACTGACCGAGTAATCAAGTTTTTTTGGAGGTGGATTTGGCAGTTTAGATGGTATTGGCCTTAGCATGTTCAGTTGTTTGAGCCTGTTGAATAGACTGGCATATAATTCCCCCGATGGGGTGAATGTTTTGTTCTTTTGTGTCATGTCACCTCTGAATGCCGAATTAGGTAGGAAATTTTGACCGGAAGGGTTTCTATTCTATGGAGCGGGAGCGCGCATTGGTTGTGAGCCAGAGGTTGGCTGTATGCTTGGGCGTGGTGAACAAAAAAAGGAGCTTCGGGATGTGGGTAGTAGTGTTGGGGTGGGCTATATGGAGTGTGGGGGTAAGTTTGAGGGTGGGGTGGAGGATGGCTATAGTAAGGTGACGGGCTTCGGGGCCAAGCTATTGACTCGATCGTTGCAATGTCTTCTTTCTTCTTCTTCCCGAGCACACCCCCGGTGCCGCTCTGGATAGCTTGAGTAGTTGCTTTGATTGCAGAGTAACTCATGATCTTGTTGGACTTAAGTCCTTCATCGATCATGACGCCCATTTTCACAACCTCATTGAAAGACTTGCCAATCGCTGTTACCAAGTGACCAAAATAAGTCGGCTCCAATGCTTGCAAAAAGTAATCAAGCATCTCTCCCTCTTTCATTGGAGGGTCGACCCTTGCAGCTTGTTCCCTCCAGCAGAAACCGTATTCCCTGAAACTCTCTTCGGGTTTTTTCTCCAGTTTTATCAGTGACATACGATCTGGAATGATTTGTAGATTGTACTGGAAGTGGCCGGTGAATGCTTGTGCTAAATCATCCCAGGTGTACCACCTACCATGGTCCTTTCGCGTATACCATTCTAATGCAGACACGCTTAAACTCTGGCTGAAGTATGCCATCAGTAACTCATCCTTTCCACCCCCCCCCTCTCATTTTGCTGCAAAATCCTCGCGAATGTGCCACCGGATCACCATGCCCGTCATACATATTGAACTTAGGCATCTTCAATCCTGCTGGTAGCTAAACATCTGGGAACAAACATAAATCCTTATACGCCACACTGACTTGGCCGGCCAAACCTTGCATATTCCCGAAAGATTGCTCCAGGCTTTTTACTTTTCAAAACATTTCTTCCTGCTCCAGATTCTTGTGTTGCTTTTCAGGTTTTGCGGAGATACCAAGTTGGGGATGGTAAAGGTATGGTTCAGGTGCTTTGAAGATGGGTTCGAGAGGGTAATATTGATTATCCTGCGTTTGGAACAAAGGCTCACTGGAAGACCTGTGGAGTGGGGCTGGTGCAAGTGCCACAAAGACAGTGGTAATTGGTGGAGGGTATGGAACTGTTTTTGGGATTTGTGGTGTTTGGGAGGTGGTTCCCTGATGATGTTTAAAATTTGGGGATAAGTCCGAAACAAGCTTCTCCAGAGACTGGCTGGGTATTGGGAGGAAAGTAGGGTTAGCAGGATAAGTTGGTGGTGGCTGACCCTTCGTCCAGGCCTGGTACATCTCAGCCATTTGCTGTTTCAACTTGTACATCTCATGTTTCATCGCTTGCATGTCTACCTCTTCTACCTCAGCGCTTCCTTCTCTATCGGGGCTAGACATGATCACTGGTATTGTTCCCTTTGATCTAGTTTGATAATGGTAATGTGCCAGTACGCTCTAGGTAAACTAACTGCTTGGATTCTCTGGGCAAGCAACAAACTTGTTTGTTTTTAAAGTTTGACATATATGTAATCGCACGATGGAATGCAATGTGCCTAGGAAGTTAACCATTTCTATCATGTATTTGCTTCAGTTGCGTGAGTCATTCCGGCTTTTCACAATTGTGCCCCTCTTTTAATATCTCTTAAACTTTCCCTTATTTTGGTTATTTTCATTTTCCCTTTCTTTTCTTTTTCTTCTTTTTAGTGGTGGTCGAAACTTATGTGGATCGCCTATGTATCATGTCCCCGCATGAATCAGACCGTGCGTAGTTCTGGCTGATTTAAAAAAATACGTAGCAAAATATTTTTCACAAAACAACTGCTTTTACTACGACATATGGAAAAAGTGTACAAACAAAGTAAACTTGAAAATGACTGACTGACGGACTTACAAATTTCAACAAGACAGTACAGACTCGACAAAAATCAAGTAACTATCAATGACTCAAAATTCCCTGGGGGCTGCGAGGCATAATTCGGCCTTGTTGCAGGCCTTGGTGCAAGATCCCTTTGAAGACTCTCCAGATCGTTCATTGTTTGTTTGACGAATGTCATTACTGTCGCAAAAATGTGGTACGGGTTATGTTTTCGCACTCGGCATTTTGCAGTAATGTAATGTGCGATGTTTCTGACCCCTTCTCTAATCCTGTTCTTTTCCTGCAGTAGTCGTCCTATCTGCTGATCTCGTGTTTCCAGCACTCGAGAGTTGTGAAAGAGTTGATCTTGGAACTTATGCATTTGTTCCTCCATTCGCACCATCAGGTCATAGCAGTGTTTCCTATCCGCTCTAAAATCTCTAGCTTGCCTGACTACCTTATCTTCGAGAGTGACTATTCTTTCTCTCAGGATGGTGATGGTCCACTTGTAATCTCTCTTTATCTGATGCATATGAAGTGCCCGCTGCTTTCCCCCCTTGTCCATCTGGCCCGAATCCTTGTCAGAGTAGCTTCCGATTTTTCCAAGTCCTCCTGACATTCGAAGGCTTTCCTTTCTAGACTTTCTATGAGTTTTTCATCAGCCTGGCTCCTTTCTGACTTTTTTGTAGTTGTCTTCATCTTTTGAATCCGGGCTTGGAGTGCCTGCTTCTCTTGTGCCCATTTAACCCTTTCCTGCTCAAAATCAGCCTGTTGTATGTCCATGGTTGCTTCTAGTATTCCCTTATCTTCCTGTAAAGTGTCAATACGAGATCATAACTCTCGTGCCACTTCCCTTTTAGCATTTCTAACTCTGGACTCTATCTCCTTTTCCCAATCAACTACATGCCTTATGGATCTTTCGGGTCTTTGCTCGGGTATAGCCTGTTTGTGAAACCACTCAAGGTATGCAAGGCTTAATTCCCCACGTTCCCGGTCTGCTACCATTTCGTGTATATCAGAAAATCAACCACCAAACCAAACCTTTTGTGCATAAGACTCATTTGGGGGTTCCTCTCTTGTGAATTCCCATATAAATGGACGCATGTCCTCGGTCGGGGGCCTCTTTTGTTCTCTCCCTAGCTGACGCATGACGTGTAAATGTGCGTATGGTTGGAACCTCTGAAACCCATGAGTATGTAGAATGGGCGATATGTCGACATGTGCATGACCTTAGCGGAAGGTAACCGATAATAGTTCCAAGTGAGTCTATCCGTATCTAGTGAACCAAGTAATTCCTGCTAGGCCCTCACTCCATTTGGAAGATTACAACTTGCGGCCCTGCTTGATTGACAACGAATATAATTCAGCCAGTTTTCATTGAAATTTATCACTATTGGGTGATGATAAAGATGCACTATGAACCACATCTGCAACAAAATGTTGCATCCCTCAAAATAATCTCCACCTTTTTGGAATTGGGTCAAAGCTCGAAAAATGTCTCCCAGAATCAAAGGAAGAATGGTATGTTCCTCGCTACTTTGTAAATACAAGACTACCGCCAATAATCGAATTCTGATGCGCCCATCACGCTTTGGAAATACCATGGTCCCTAGAAACGAAATCATAAATGAAAAGATTCTCAACTCCCTCCAAGCGTCGTAACTTAGCTGGTTGGCGAATTTTGTGCCTGAGAATTTCTCAAATCCTTTCTCGTCCCCAAACCTGTCATAGAGGTATTCTAATGAAACCCAGCCTTCGTTTAACCAACCCATTGGAATTCGACGAAGGCATAATTTCTTCAAAAAGTTGTTCACACCCACTTTCCTTGGAGTGGCAGGCTTTTTCCTATGAAGGACTCTCCCCAATCCTGTGAACCCACCTAATTCTTCCAATGTGGGCGTCATTTCACAATTTTTGAACCTGAAGACATTGTTTGTCGGGTCCCAAAAACACACCAAAGCCTCAATCAAATCCCTGTTAGGCTCAACTCCTATGATGTTTGTAAGGAACTTGAGGTGTTTAAATACTTGATTTCGTTCCCAGGTAGCAAAACTAGCCCACCGATTCCAGAGACAGCTCGGGGTCTTATCTCGGATCATGAACATATGAGATGTTTCGTCCCTTGCCCTTTTCTGGCCACTTCTTTGTGGAGAACTCATGGTGATCCTAGATAAAATAAGAATAAAAAAAAGTTAAAACTCTCCTAAATTGTATACAGACTATGACCATTTTTCTTTTTTTTTTCTTTTTTCTCTTTTTTTTTCTTTATTTTATATGAAGAGAAAATCATCATTGTTTCTTGCCATTTTATAAAAATATCCGGTTTTGTCAACATGACCTTTCAGCACTTGAAGAAGATTTGAAGGCCGTGTTTTGCTAACCGGAATTTTTTTTTTAGAAATGACTATAGGTAGATGTTCTTGCAAAACAGCCCTCTGGCGCCCTTTTGTAGGCGTTTGGCTATTTTACCCAAGAATGGCATTACCTTTACTCACGACAAAAACAATGACATTTATTTACCCCAAAATTTATTATTTTCAAAATAGTTGAACCCGATGTGGGTTGTCTACGTATCCCACATCTTGTGAGAATCAAACTTACGTAGTTCAGCCAAATAACCAACTATTTTTTGCAAACAAAACCCTCTTTTTTTCGTTTTCCATTTTTTCTCAAAAATTCGGCAGAGTTTCGGTACTATTTGAACATTGGTTTTTTCTTTTTTTTTTCTTTCAAAATAGGTGATTAACTCTCTTAACCCTCTACACTGCTATATTTTTTTTCTTCAAATTTTTCCAATATTCAAAAGCCGGTCAGCATGCAAGTCCGAAGCAAATAAATGCACAAATAGCAAGTAAGATGCATCAGGATGGTCTTTTTAATTTCAGGTACAAGTGTCCTAGACAGATCCAACCCCTGTGTTGAATCTCCAAGGTCAAATGTACGTGATGCAAACAAAACGTTCCTACTAGGAATATCCAACATGAGGTTTGTTCTTCTAGGTTCAAATCTTATTGGAGAAAGTATCTAGACTGGCTTACTCGAGCGGACAACTCGAGCCGAGGAGGGTCAGTGTACCGGTAGCATTGCTTTTCGGCTTAACTGGTGGTGATCCCCGCATAAAACATGTGTGACTAAAATCCTTCACCGGATGCCAAGCACCTCGGCTATCTCAAAGAAAGCGGGCTATATCAAGCAAATGCCCAATTTTAATTTCAAGAAGACTCAGAGGGGGTGCATGAGAAGACAGTTTATATACACAGTTCAAAAATTATCAAAGCGGTAAAAAGCAACATTTAGCACATTTAAGCCAAAACATCAAATAAAAATCAGATAATAAATAAGCCAAATACAACAATTATTCCAAGCTCGAATTTTTAACCCTGAACCAATGGTTCTGGGTCATGTCCCCAGCAGAGTCACCAGAGCTATCACACCTCTTTTTTACGCTACACCCCCGGAAGGAGTATAAAAAAGGGAGTTATTTCGAACTTGAAGTGACAATCGAAACGGGATTTATTTAAAAGATTCAGAGTCGCCACTTGGGATAATTATGATGTCCCAAGTCACCGGTTTAAAATCCCGAATCGAGGAAAAGAATGACTCTATTTAACAGTCCGCGAACCAGAAATCTGGGTAAGGAATTTTGTTAACCCGAGAGAAGGTGTTAGGCATTCCCGAGTTCTGTGGTTCTAGCATGGTCGCTCAGCTGTTATATTTGTCTTAATTATCTGATTTTAAACAATTATGAACCTATATGCAAATTTTAATTTTTAACCGCTTTTATTATTGTTTCTTAAAGAGAAGTTGCAACGTCATTAAATCACGTCTCGAACCACATCACATAAATCCACCCATTATTTTTGACATATTTTAACATCATTGAGATTTGGATTAGGGTCACATAAACCTACACCCCAGTTTAGGAAAGTAGATTATTAAAATACACGCCTAAAGCAACTAACGCGTTTGCACTTTGCGAGGGCCATGAAATTTGCTAAACAGCACGCCTCGAATTATAAGGTTGATGTTAAAGCCAATTAAACGAGGGCCACATAATTATCATTGTTGTTTGGTATGGCACACCTCGAATTGTATTAACCAAGTTTCTAAATCAAAAAGGGGCATAAACTATGAGTTATCTAATTATGGCTCACCACCCAATTACTAAGAAGGAACTCAACTCTTTAAACATTAATGAGCCAACTATAATGTAACTATGATCAAGAGAACCTCGGCTAATTATCAGGGACTCGCACAACTACAAAGATCTTGCTTGAGAAAGTAAAAGAACTGCAGGGAAGTTAACGATATTTGAACCAGTAACTAAATAAGGCATTGGGTACATCAAATCCACGATTGGCTGGGCTTGGGGAAATCCCAATCGAAGAGCCTAACTCTTCAGGCAGCCATTCAAGTCAATCGTCACTTAGGTTCAAGATCGAATCCATATGATAGCAATACCAACGAGATTCGGATTTCATGTTCGAAACATGATCTATGGGGAGCATTTAACACAACAAATCAAAATAATTATTTGATTGTCCATCTACACTAGTAAATGAATTTCAAAGTTCTTATAAAGGCTCAAATTCAGTATTGGTATGCTCCAGAATTGGAATAAACCTAACCGTACAATGATGTTATTAATAAAAGAACATATCACTGGATTATTCTACTACTCAAATAGTTGACACAATTTATTAACATCTAATTTCAAACATATTTTAACTAAATTGGCTCAATTAAATTCATAAAGGGAATCAACACAGATAGTCCCTAATCACGGCAAGCTTAATACATCATATAGTGTCCAAAACAGCTGTGTATCCTACCAAATTCAGACCAATCCTTAGGACAAATGTACACAAAAGACAAACTGAAACCAGATAATAGCATTACAAACTAAGATTGATATTTTCATTCGACTTCAATTGATCACAGATCTTTATACAAGTCCTAATCTGGCTTTATTTCTGCCATAGTTCAAGAGGATACCTGGAATTTGAAAGTAAACAGAAGAAACGATGGTCAACAGCAAAATCAGTAGCAGGAACAGGAACCAGCAACACAATCAGCCCAGAAATGATTGAGAAAAATCAGCTTAGAACCAAAATTGACCCAGCAATCGAAACTTGGACCAGAAATGTACCAAAACCCTTAGAAACCAACTGATTCAAAACATTTTAAGACTCCATTGCTCAGAATTCAATAAAGAAAAGAATATCACAGGAGTTTCTCAGAATTTCCCTTTAATAAAACAGTATTAAACTTTTATCTTTAGCCTCCTAAGCCTTCATGGATTTTTTGCTCTCTAATCCTTAAGATCTAGAGTGTTTTTAATGTGTATCCAAGAACTCTCAGATTCTCAATCTGTATTTGTATCTATACTCTCAGTGTTTTCAGGTTTTTTCTTAGCTCTCAATTTTCATAATGCCCCCCCTTTTCGCTTTTAGGTCTCTAAGGTCTACGCTCTCTCAGTGTTCACCGTCCCCATATGAATGTATTGTTTGTCTTTTATATCTAAAACTTCAACCTTTCCAGCTCTTAAGAGCACTAAACTCCTGTATTTCCACTTTCAAAAGATAAAAATTTGCCCCCATGTTATTCTCTGAACCCTTTATCATTAACCCATGCCCTGCTCTTTTCCAGGCAGTGTCGCATTTGCACATGCCTTCTCTTAACCCATTTTATTTTTATTATTACTCCCTTTACTGATCCTTATTTTATTAATTAAACCTACTGACTTAATGTGTTTGTTTAATTCAGTAGTGTCCATCAGCTGGTAATATGAATCAATCCTAGCTAACACGGAAGGCAGAATGAAACAATGTTCTAATAATTTCAAAATTGACAGGCAACCTAAATGATTTATTTTTACTTTCAAACTAATATAAAGAGATGCAACTATCCTATATTCTCTAAACAACATAGCTAATCATTCGACTATGAGTACCAAAAATGATGTCCTAAATGCAGCTATTCCAACAGTATGCCAAATTAAACACAAACAACAAGGTTTCAGAAGAAAAAGGAAAGAAGAACAAAACAAACAAAAAAATGAAACAAAATAAGTAAAATACGGAAAGTGAAATGAAAATACCTAGAATCGGACCAGTAGAAAATCAAGCTTGATTCATCCTCGAATCTTTTAATTTTTCGGGCCGAGATAGACTTTAACAATTTGTTCTTGACGGAAAACACATGACTAAAGTCCATCTCAAACTCGAAATCTCATGAAGCCTGGTCAAATTCGATTTTTCATTATTCGATCTAGCATTCGAGAAAACCTAGGATGATTCGAAGGAAATTGATCTGGGATTTGGTATGAGGATGGTGAGGGCATCATGTGGTGTCACCTTGGGATGGTTTGGGAAAGTTAGGGCTTGGGGTCGATATTTTCGATCAAATATTCGAACCATTCTAGAATGATTCGAGGAACAGGGAACGGGGATTCAGAATGGGGAGGTGATGAGGATCCTATGGTGTGAAAATGGAGGTGTTTGGATGCCGGCCGCCGCCGTAGGCGATTTCCAGCGCGGCGGCGTCACGATAGTCATTAAAGGAGACGAGAGGTGGGGGGTGTGAGAATTAAATGGGGAGCCGGGTTGGGGGGGTCTCTGGTATAATAAAATTAAAACATTAATTACAGCTGTTGGGTGATTGATATCCAACGGCCATGATCAATCCCTCAATAAAAATGGGGTCATTTGGCTACAGGGGGGTTGGATCAGTTCGGGGCGAGTCCGATTTGGATCAGGGTCGGGTAACGGGCGTAGCTAGGGACCGTTAGATCAGGCGATTTCAACGGTTAAGATTAAACGTTACTAAACGATGCCGTTTTGGGGTCTAGGCAGGAGACAGACCGGGTTGGTACTGGATTTGGGCTAAATTTGGATGGGTATAAGGGTGTTTGGTTTGGGCTTGGGTGAATTGAATTGGAATTGACCAAAATCCGATTTTCCTCTTATTTTCTTTTTCTTTTCAATTTCCTTTATAATTAAAACAAAATACAAACCTAAATTTAACCTATGACCAAATTATCCTTAAAATATTAATAAGCTCTAAGTAGTAATCCTCACAAATAATTAAATACCAAATTAAAAGAAAATCACACAATTTTGACACTTAAACACTAAAATGCGAAGTATGTTATTTTTGTGTTTTCTTTTCATTTTTGTAAAACAAACACTTGCTTAATTAATCCTAATTGTAAAATGAAATCCTAAAATGCAAATGTAACTTATTTTTGTATTTTTCCATTAATAAACAGGCATATGCAAATGCAAACAATAATAGAAAATACCATGAAATCCACAAAATTGCAAACAAAGAAAAAAATATTTATTTTGAATTTTCTGGGAGTAATTCACATAGGACAAAAATTACGTGCTCATAAAACCAACGATTTTGAAAAGGAAATTTGGGAAAAACACTTAAAACGTCAAATATAGCATAGGTTCAACACAGATCTAGGCAAATAAATGAAGAAAGAACCTCGAATAGTTTAGGGTTTCTGAGAAACCCTAGAAAATGAGAAAGGCTTGGAAGAACAAGATCGGATCTTGAGTTGCAATGGTCAGGAATCAAGCTTCCATTGCTTGAATAAGCCGGAACGTGGCCGGAAAACCACGGTTCTACGGATCTGGGATGGTTCTGAAAGAGGACTATCGAGGTCAAGCCTCCAAAGTTTGAGTAGCTTAGGCTAAGGGGTGATAGAGGGTGAGCACAGGCCATCCATGGCTGGAGGAACCGTGGATTCTGGTGGGAATAAGGCGAGATAAGGTGAGAGGAGATTAGGGTTGAAGAGAGGTTAGAGAGCGTTTTAGAGACGAGGGGTTTCAAGGGCGGCGCCCTTGTGCAAATGACCTAGGGTTAGAGGGGTTGGGTGATTAAAAGAGGAAAGGAAGGATATTGGCCGTTGATCAAAATGATTAGTGGCTCAGATTTAAAAGAAAACCGGGTGGGTTTAGCAATTGGGTCATGGGTTGGATATTGGGTTGTTTAATTTGGGCGGAATTGGGCCAAATTGGGGGCTAAAATTGAAAGGGAGAAGGGTTGTTATTGAAATAGCAATAGGCTAAGTGTTAAGCTAAATTTTCCTTTTTTTTTATTTTAAAAAATAGTAATAATGATTTTAAAAGAAAATTAAAAATACTTAGCAAACAAATACTATATAAATGTTAATTTAAAAATACTGGAAATAGTTTTATAATTATAAAATGCTATTCATCATAAAATAGGCTATAATTGCAATTACATGCAATTTAGCTTTAAAAATACCAAATAAATTTGTAAAAATATACAAAAATCATATTAATTATATTTTTGTATAAATATGAGAAGATAATAAATTACTCATAAAAAAAATGATAATTTTAGGAGTAACTATTGATTTTATGCTGTTAAAAATAGACAATAAATTGATTTAAAAACTTTAGAAAAAGTAGGAAAAATGCCAAAAGCTTAGCTATGCTTATATATGCATATATATACTGTTTTGAGGATATTTTGAATATATGAAATGTATAGGGAAAAATTGGGTATCAACAGAGGTTTTAAAGGATTCGGCGGATTCTACTCTACAACTACAAATTATTATGACTGGGGCTTGGCAGTCGGTGAACCCAGTCAATATATCTGATTACTCGGGGTGCTGCAGTAAGTTCTTTTAATGCACTACTGACACGAGGTTCATATAATGATTATTCCAGTTATCTAGCATAGACTCAGTATGAGCAGCCGAACATTCAAAAGGATTGTTATGATTGTGGTAGTACTAGGAACATCATGGGAAGATTGTCCTAGACCAAGGAGAAACATATTTTATAAAAGCACTCAGGCTAAATGCCCCATTACAGTTACTGCTCCACTTACATGACCAGCCAGAGGTAGGGGTCAGGATGTTAGAGGTGGAGGTGAGACTCCTAGAGGTGGAGACCCAGCTGTTGATATATTTTCTATGGTATGGCTGAGGTCGCAACACCAGATGGTATCTTTACAAGTACGGTCTTGAATTATTATAAAGTAACAATTTTCTTAACTTGATTCCGTTCTGAGTATTGAGGCAAGTCCTCCTATTGTGCTCCACTTATGAGTGAGCTTCGTAATTTTGAAATCTGCTTATGTAAATACTCTTGTTGGGAGATTTGATGGAGATAGCTATGTCTATCATTATGTGTTTTAATTGTGTTAAACAGAAAATATTTTGAAAGAAGAAAATGAAATATTTCAATTAGCACAATGTGCATAATACTTGTGGTTCAGAATTGAGGACGAGGTCCTCGCATTTTAATATGATAAATATTCAAATCGAGCTACACGATGTGGTAGGTGTTATATAAGGACGAGGTCCTTGTGGTAAAAGAAAAAAAATTTATTTGTTTAAATGCTCATTTTGTGAGATTAAAATTTGTACTATAGTACTTATAGGGAGTCATGCCTATTCGACTTATTTGAATATTCTTGTATGAATATGTTTGTGCATAATTTTCTAGATTTATATTGTAATTATTGAGTTTTAGACTACGTGGTGAGTGCCCATGGAATGCAAATTGTTACTCGTTAATTCGGGTATGTAATTATGAGATCTTCATGGCTCGTTGTTAGTAAACTAGAGGTTTGAAATGAGATTTTATTAGCATGAGGTTAATTGGCGATGTTGTAATCTATTATGAACAATTATTAAGACCAGAGATGTGGTTATGGTTATACATATTATGTGTTTCATGTGAAGAACATGATGTGCTTGTAATGTGGAGATTAGTGTTATTGATATATTCTTTGTAGTGCTTTGTTCGGTTGTGGACATGTTGTTAGGAGTTGTTTTGGTGTTTCTTTGACAGCTGGATAGGCCCAATTACAGGGGATACTTAGCCGAAATTTCTGAAAAATTTGGGATATTAGGATGTGCAAAGAAAGAGATGAGTTACATTATGTTTTTGAAGACGAACTCTACTTCTCATTTGAGAACGAATGACCCTAAGTGGGGGAGAATGTAATACCCCGTATAGGCACGATTTGCTATAGCCAGTCAAGACTAATATCGTATTTTGACGTGAAAATCAAACCTTTCTGAAAATAATTGGAGTGTAAGAAATTTGGTATTAAAGTTTACAAATATGGATAAATAAAATAATCTCAACTAAAATGTGTTGTCGGACTTATGTTGAATGCAGTAATGTGGGATCAACCGCGAATATTTGTCTAAAAGTTAAATCATCAATTTGGAAACCTGAGAACAATTCTTATAACGTTTGAGGACGAACATTTGTTTTAGAGGAGTGAGAATGTGATGACCCAAAATATTATCTTTAAATTAAATAATTATCTCGGTATTTTAAGACCTTGAAAAGCGCTATCAATAATTTCTCGACTTGCGTGCACAGTCCATATAATTTTCCAAAAGGTTTTTATGTGACAAAAATTGATTAACATGTGAATTAGAGCTTTAAAACTCAATTGAGTTGACTTCAGTTAATATTTTGAGTAAACGAATCTGCATCCGAGTTTTGACCATTATAGTAGTTCCATATCGTGATTTGGGACTTGGTCATATGCCCGAAATCGAATTCGGAGGTCCCTAGCTCAAATTATCGCCATTTAACGGAATCTAGAAATCTAAGGCTAAAGATTTCTTAAATTTGACCAGAGATTTGACTTTTGAGAAAAAGACCCCGAATTGGAATTTTGATGATTCCAATAGTTTCTTATGGTGATGTCGGACTTAAGTTCATGTTTGGATTTGGATTTAGAAGTCTGTAGGATAATTCGGCGCATTTTAGCGAAAGTTGGAAAATAAAAGATTTTTGGATAGTTTGACCGAGAGTTGACTTATTGATATCGGGGTCGGAATACGATTCTGAAAATTGAAATATATCCATTATGTCATTTATGACTCGTGTGCAAAATTTGAAGTCATTCCGGATTGATTTGATATGTTTCAGCGCAAAATGTAGAAGTTGGAAGATTTGAAAAACTTATAATTCAATTCGATGCGCGATTCGTAATTCCGACGTTGTTTTACATGGTTTGAAGCCTATATTAAGTTCGTATTGTATTTTGGGACATGTTGGTATAATTTCTTAAGGTCTCTAGGGCCTCGGGTAGATTTCAGGAGGTTAACGGAATGGATTTCGGACAAAAAAAGAAGAAGAGGGGTTGCTGGAATTTTCTGCTGCAGCAGCTCTCTTTGGGCATCAATTGTGCCTTCGTGGAGTCTACTTTGAAAGCTTATATCTTGCAATCTATAAAGCATCTAAAAATTTATAAAACATTAAAGTTGTAGGCTTTGCGTTCTAGTTTCCAGAAAATTAAACCATTCATTTTGATATTTTTACAGAAAGTTACGATCGATTAAATAAGAGCTAGTAAAGCTGTTTTGAAATTTTCCAGAAATTTCTGATGCAAAGAGGATACTTTGAAAGATTATATCTCAAAAGATATAAGGAATCTGAAAATATGCAAAACATGAAAGTTGTAGCCCTTGTATTCTAGTTTCCAAAAAGATAAACCATTTATCATTTGTATATTTGTCCAAAAAGTTATGATCGATTTACCAAGGCTGGTAATGGTGTTGTTTTTTTTGGGACAGAGGCTAAATCACATGTGTCAAATGCAATTTATAAGTCTCAAATGACAAATGCAACTTGCCTGGGCGGATTCTTAAACACGGGTGTTAGCCATTTTTACTCAGTTTTTTGAGTTGAGTCTCGGATTCGAGCGATTCCAAAGGGGTTTTTTTTCACGAATTCGACTCGGGTAAGTGTTCTCTATCCGAAAGTAGTTATATTTCATAAATTCATGTCAATATTCATCATTGATTTTCAGATTTAGAAGGAAGAAATTTGGATTTTTGTAAAATCTTCCAAAAATAAAAATTTAAGATTTGAAAGCCAATCCGATGTCGGAATTCGATAATTCTTATATGGTTAAACTCATATCGGAATGGTTGTCAGATGTTGTGAGTTTCGTCGGATGCCGAGATGTGGGTCCCACAGGCAATTTTGAGTTATATTTTGGATTTTTGTTGGAAAATTTATATTTTCGTATGGAATTAATTTCGATAATTAGTATTGACTGAATTGGATTAATTTTGGCTAGATTCAGGTCGATTCGAGACCGATTTGAGGGGTAAAGGCATTTTAGAGTAGGGTTTTTCTCGGATTGAGGTAAGTA
This sequence comes from Nicotiana glauca, assembly GCA_026770625.1. Lineage (NCBI taxonomy): Eukaryota > Viridiplantae > Streptophyta > Magnoliopsida > Solanales > Solanaceae > Nicotiana > Nicotiana glauca. Next base: position 63,026 of record MU690210.1, read on the forward strand.
ATGATGGTAAATCTTGTCCTGAGGGTATGAAACCCCAAATTTCACATTGGTTTACCACTTTGAGGTGACGCACGTGCTAGGTGACGGGTGTATGGGCGTGCACCATTGGGGATTGTGACTTGGTTCGTCCCGTAGAAACTATAAAGTTGCGTATTTTACTGAAACTATATGATACTTATGTGATTTACAAAGAATTTCTATAAATTGGGCTGATGTGATGACCCGACCAGTCGTCTCATGAGTTACTGCTCTATTTCCCCTATTTCAGCTTCTTTGTGCTTTGTTATCCGTGTTTTGTGGTATCGGGTTGGTCAGATCGACTCCGGAATGAATTTGGTGAAATTTGAGACACTTTGTCTCTCTTTAGAAGGTTTAGGTTGGAAAAGTCAACTGGATGTTGACTTATGTGTTAGAAGGCTCGGATGTGAGTTCCGATGGTTCGGTTAGTTTCGGGAGGTGATTTATGACTTAGGGGTATAATAGGAATGAGTTTTGGAGGTCCGGGGTAGAATTAGGCTTGAATTGGCGAAGTTGATATTGTGACACCGGATTGTTGGGGCAGTGTAGTTATATTGTTATTTTGACTTTCCGCTTTTTCTATTGTTTTTAATGCTCATAATGATTTCAGTATTTAAACTTGTGCTAGAAATGACTTTATGTTAATAGTAAATGGGTTGTGGTTATGGATATGTCGGCTTGCCTAGTAATGTGATAGGCGTCATCACGACCGGTAGTTGGGGTCATGACACGTTTGTATCAAAGCCTAAATTACATATGTCTCGCAAGTCATGAGCCGGTTTAGTAGAGTCTCGTGGATCGGTACGTAGACGTCTCTATTTATCCTCGAGAGGCTGCAGAATTTTAGGAAAAACTTCATATTCTTGAAACTCTTGTCGTGCGAACTTGTTGATCCGAGTACTAAACTTATGTTATTCTGTTCTTTCACAGATGGCGAGGACACGAGCTATCAGATGGGTGGATGACCACCAATGCCACTAGTTGGAGCCACTAGAGGCCGAGGTTGCGGTCGAGGTTGTGGCAGAGGCAGAGCAGCTATAGCAGCACCGGTAGACCCGCCAACTACCCTAGTCCCCGACCAGGTCCCAATTGTGGATGCTGCAGTAGCGCCAGTGCAGGCACCAGCTGTGCCTCTCATGATTCCAGGCCTTCAGGAGGCCTTAGCTCAGATATTATCAGTATGTACCGGTTTGGATAAGGCGGTCTCAGCTGCTACGACCACTGCTACTTCACAGGCCGGGAGAGGCACCCAGACTCCCATTGCTCGCACACCTGAGTAGGTAGTGCATGGACTTTAGATGCCGGAGGTACCTCCAGCCCAGCCGGTTGCACCAGCTCAGGAGTTTGTGGTACCAGTTATGTCGGATGATGAGCAGCATCGCCTTGAGAGGTTTGGTATACACTAGCCTCCGACATTTAGTGGTGCATAGGGTGAGGATGTCCAGGGTTTCTTGGATAAGTGCCAGCGGATGCTTCGGACATCAGGGATTCTTGAGACTAGTGGTATGGCATTTACTACCTTTCAGTTTTCCAGGGCTACCTTCACTTAGTGGGAGGCGTATGAGAGGCGTAGGTATGTTGGTGCAGCGCCCCTTACTTGGAAGCAGTCCTGAGTTCCCTTCCTAGAGAAGTATGTGCCACAGTCGCACTGCGAGGAGTTGCACAGGAAGTTTGAGTAGCTGCATTAGGAGGAGATGAAGGTGATGCAGTATGAGATGCGGTTCTCTTAGTTAGCCCGACATGTAGTTTGGATGGTTCCCACAGATCGAGAGATGATCAAGAGGTTTGTTGATGGCCTCACATATCAGCTTCAGATCCTCATCACTAGAGAGGGTAACAGGTGCTACCTTTGAGGAGGTTGTTGACATCGCCCGCGAGATTGAGTTGGTTCTCCAGCAGGAGCAAGAGGAGAGGGAGGCCAAGAGGCCTCGAGGATCTGGTAGCTTTAGTAGTGCTCCTTCGAGGGGTCAGTTCTAGTAGGGCAGAGGCCATTCTTTCAGGCATGCACATTCAGCTTGCCCAGGTTACTGCGGAGGATCTTCGGGTTATGGTTATCATGGATCTCATCAGGGCCACTCATCACTTAGGGCCCTTCCAGCTCAGAACTCGTCTCGTGCTCCATCAGTTTAGGGCTCTTCCATGCCAGGTCCTTCTACTAGCCATTCCAGCGCCAGGGGTTCCCTTCAATCCCCATCTCCAGCACCGAGGAGTTGTTATGAGCGTGGAGAGTTTGGGCATATGAGGAGGCAATGTCCTCATCTTCAGGATAGACAGTCTCAGCAAATGGGTCAACCCTCAATTTCTGCTCTTGTTACTTCACCACCTGGCCAGCCAGCTAGGGGTGGAGGTCAGGAAGCTAGGGGTCGCCGTAGAGGGGGAGGTCGATCAGGGAGCGGTCAGGCCCATTTCTATGCACTCCTCGACAGACCCGATGCTATTGCTTCAGATGCTGTTATCAGATATATCATTTGAGTTTGTCATGGAGATGCCTCTATATTATTTAATCCCGGTTCCACCTTTTCTTATGTGTCATCATAATTTGCCCGTTATTTGGGTACGCCCCGTAAGTTTCTTGCTTTACCTTTTATGTATCTATCTCGGTGGGCGATACTGTTGTTGTAGACCGTGTGTACCGGTCATGTGTGGTGACTACCGGGGGTCTGGAGACCCGAGTGGATATGTTACTACTAAGTATGGTGGATTTCGATGTTATTCTGGGCATGGATTGGTTATCTCTGTGTCGTGCTATTTTGGACTTGCATGCTAAGACAGTGACATTGGCTATGTCGAGTGTGCAGAGATTGAGCGGCAAGGTGTGACTGATTATGTCCCTAGTAGAGTTATTTCTTTCTTGAAGGCCCAGAGTATGGTTGGGAAGGGTTGTCTTTTCTATCTAGCATTTGTGAGGATGTCGGAGCTGAGAGTCCCAGTATTGATTCTATTCCAGTTGTGACGGATTTTCCCGATGTGTTTCTTGCAGACCTTCCGGGCATGCCGCCGGATAGGGATATTGATTTTGGTATTGATCTGGTGCCGGGAACTCAGCCCATTTCTATTCCGCTGTATCGCATGGCACCAACGGAGTTGAAGGAGTTAAAAGAACAGCTTTAGGAACTCCTAGATAAAGGGTTCATTCGGCCTAGTATGTCAGCTTGGGGTGCGCCGGTTCTGTTTGTGAAGAAGGAGGATGGAACAATGAGAATATGCATTGACTATAGGCAGTTGAACAAGGTAACAATTAAGAACAAGTATCCTTTGCCTCGATTGATGATTTGTTTGACCAGCTTCAGGGAGCGAGAGTGTTCTCCAAGATTGATCTCCGTTCGGGCTATTACCAGTTAAAGATCAGGGATTCAGATATTCTTAAGATAGCTTTCAGTACTCGATATGGTCACTATGAGTTCTTGGTGATGTCTTTTGGGATGACCAATGCCCCAGCAGTGTTCATGCATTTGATGAACAGCGTGTTCCGACCTTATCTTGATTCGTTTCTCATAGTCTTCATTGATGATATTCTGGTGTATTCGTGTTGCCAGGAGGAGCACGCGGAGCATTCGAGAGTTGTGTTGCATAGACTGAGGGAAGAGAGGCTTTATGAAAAATTCTCCAAGTGTGAGTTTTGGCTCAGTTCAGTGGCTTTCTTGGGGCACGTGGTGTCCAGCGAGGGTATTCAGGTTGATCCGAAGTAGATAGTGGCGGTTCAGAGTTGGACTAGATCGTCCTTGTCACACCTCCTTTTTACACGCCTACCCCAGAGGATAAATATATAAGGGAGTTTTTTCCAATTTAAAGTTACATTATTCGAAATGGGATTATTTATTTATTTCAGAGTCGCCACTTGGGAAAGGTTTGGCTTTTGGTGTCCCAAGTCACCGGTTTATCTTGAATCCCAATTCGAGGAAAATATTCGACTTTCCAAATGAAGTCTGCAAACCAGAAATTCTAAGTAAGGATTCTGTTGACCCGAGGAAATGTGTTAGACACCCCCGAATCCTGTAGTTCTAGCACGGTCGCTTAAACTGTTATAAGTGGCTTAATATCTGATTTTAACACATGTTATCCTATAGTGCAATTTTAAAGATTATTTATCGCTTTATTATTATTTTTAGGGAGAATTGCAACGTCGTGAAAACATATCTCGAACCACGTCACATCAATGTACCCGTGGTTATTGACATATTTCGACTTCGTTGAGATTTGGATTTGGGTCACATAAATGTGCACCCGAATTTAGGAAAGTAAATTATTACAAGGTGCGCCTAAAGATGCTAGCACATTATTATTTTTGGGGAAGGTCGTGAAATTCGCTAAACGACTCACCCCGAAGTCTAGGTATTTTTTGTTAAGCATTGAATGAGGGCCCCGCAATTCGCATTTTTATTTGGTGAGGCTCGTCTCATAATTTTATTTAAGGGCAAATCCTAAAGTGGCTATGATTTTTTATTTATTTGTCTCTAATAACGAAGAAAAGCCTTAATTAACAACGATTATATTCGAGGTCGATGGATTCAAACTACTTAAACTGTCAGCAAGCGTAGGCTTAAAGCACAGTTCGTTTAAACGGGCCAAATTCAAGCACACACGAGAGCAACCATTCTTAGGCCTAAACCCAAATTTACAAGAGCATTGAGTTGAAACCAGACTTGGGCCACCTGAAGTGTGTTGGGGCCCAGTCAGTCCGAAACAGGCTATTAAGCCTTGATCACCTATTCAAAATGGATTTTAGGTATTCACGAAACAATTTCAAGCTATTTGTATTTCACAATCACAACAAAGGAAAACATGATTCACTTATTCAACTTGGTGAAATGTTAAGCCATTCTGATTTCAATTTAACACTCAGATTATTTCTATTTATCTTTTGATGGACTATTGAATATCATTAAGGTAGAAGAAAACACATATTGAAAATGTTAAACCAATGCGCAAATGATTCAAGGTCTCATACCAGTTTAACGGTCAGTAACTCAAGGACTCGAATTGATCACCTATTTAGCTACCTTCTGACTTTAATAATCAAACTCGACAGGAACAAAGTTAAACTAAATAAAATTGATGGGTGGTTTCGACTCAAATTATTACAGTTCACTAAAATACATTCCAAACTAACTACATTTAACTACTGAACATGAATTAACTATATCACACTTCACAACTAGTAACACTGCATTTTGTAAAATAAGTTCAGCGATCCACCAATCAAAAAAAAATCTACAATACACAGTCCAAATTAACAGTCTCAACGCATTTATGTACTAACATCTACTGAACTGAACTATAAACAATAAACAACATTTAAGTAACTAGATTTTGTAGTTTTCCATTTCAACTTCAATTGGAGCTACATGGAAGCAATTTTGAGGGAGTGTACCTGGAAGATTGAATTACAACAGGAAGAGGAGTAAGATCAACATCAGCAGTAATACCAGCAGCAATACGATAGTAGGATCAAATGTAGTTCAAACAAACTGACAACCCGGGAACAATCGTAAAACTAAACAACAACAGCAATACCAAACCAGAAACACACTCAAACAAGGTGTGAAATAATTTGTAAGATCCAACAGTAATAGCCAACACTTAAATAAACCTAGCTGAACTTGAGTTAAACCAATAGTGGACCAACAGCTCTTAGAAGAAGTTCCAAACTATCGAAATTGAGAGGGAAGATCAAAATCATCTATTTAACACTTAAAACTGAACCAAGAATTCAATGAAATAGTGTTTTCAGCTTATACTCTCAAATAATCAGTCTGTTTCAAGCTCTTAAGAAAAACTCTCAACTCAATGACTTAGCTCTCTATTTCTCTAATGCTAAAAGACTGATTCCCCTTCCGTTATCAGATGTCTCTCCCCTGTCTTCTTATGTGTGTCCCCGTGTCTAAAAAAAACTCCTTCTTATATGTTTTTCCAACTCTTTTTTTTTCCTCATTTTAGGCAACTAGTGGACAATAAATTGACTTATTTTAGGCCTTAAAATCAGAAAGTTGTCTTCCACTATTGGTATCTTTTAACTATTTAATCCCACTTAACATTTTCTTTTAACTTATCCAACTCCACTAACCTTTGTCTCTATTTAATCCTTTTAGCAGCCTTTAACTATTTTTAAATTCCCTAGGAATTACTGTCCTGCCCTGACCTCTGTGACTACTACCATGATCTCTTTCAACTGTAACAGACCCACAGCTATATCCAATTCCTAATTAACTAACTTAAACAGAACAAATAAGTATTTGAATCACTAAACTCAATTATCAAATTGAACTCGAATCAAGTCCAACAACATTTCAAGCTAGAATTCAGAGTAGATCAAATAGCATCACAACAAGATAAAGGATACAACGATTCAGGGAATAAACTAACACAATTCTGAACTAAACAAAGTGTATGAACACTGTAATGTACTCTAAACGAAAAATAAACTGAACTCATGATGAGCAACAAAGAGAAGAAAGACAAACATCACTCAAAAATGAAGCCATTTGAACTAGTGGTAACACCAAACAAATCACATGAGTAATCACAGCAGAACATTACAGACACTGACATCAAGAATTAAACTAAAGGATAAAACACATTCAAATGGTTCAAACAACCTAATAGATATACTAATGGCTCTGTGATGAAAATTGGACTAGAAAAATCCGAAAGAGAAGAGAGAAAATAAATAAAAGATGATGAAATACACGGGGCCTAAAAAATTAAACAGTAACAAAAATAGAAAAGAAAAAGAAAGAAAATACCTCAACATTACAGGCTAAAATCCGCACAGTTTCCATTTGAAGCTTCAACTTGAACTTTTGAGGTCCAAACGGACCTTAATCAAGTGTTCTCGATTGAAAACACTTGACTAAGGTCAATTACGACCTCAAATTCATTTTGGTCCTTCTAGGGTTCATTCTGTCGAATTAAAATTTGACGAGTTCTGCCATGATTCGAGCAAAACTGATATAGGTTTTGGGATGAGGGTGGCCTGGTTGTTCAGGGGTGTGACTTGGGGAAGGTTTAGGGTTGGCCCCGCCACCAAGGAATTTTAGGGCAGTGCTAGGGTTCTTAGCTTGGATTCATTATTCGATGAATCCTAGGTTGATTCGAAGGGAATTAATGGTGTTAAGGTGGTGAGGGAGGTCTAGGGGTCAACGGGAGTAAGTTTGGTGGCCATCGGAGAAGATGAAGTTTTGACCGATTTTTTGATTGAATATTTGAGGAGTTCTGGGGTGATTCGAAGTTAGCTATTATGATGGTTGGAACGGGGAGGTTGAGGGGAGTTCAGGGTATAAAAATGGGGGTCATTGGACCACCGGAACCGCCTTGAGGCGATTTCTGGTGGGCGGAGCACGGTGGGGGAGGGCGGCATTACTTGGGGTCGTCTCAGAGAGGTTAGAGACGGAAAAGGGGGGTTGGCTTGGGGGG
>MU690210.1:70643-80989 GCA_026770625.1 Nicotiana glauca
TTTAGGTTTATATATCAAATCAGGGGATTAATCCAGACCGTTGGATCAATTGAGATCGATGGCCTGGATCAATTCCCTTGTAAGGAACGACGTCGTTTGGTTAAATGAAGGGGTTGGGTCGGTCCGGGTATAGAGAACGGGTCAGGAATGGGTATGGGAGGAGTGATCTAGACCGTTGGATTGATTTAATCTAATGGCCCAGATCGAGCGTGACAAAAATGACGTCGTTCGGACGGTCGTTTTGCCACCTTAATAGGACCGGGTAAGGGGTGTTTTGGGCCTGGTTTTGGGGTTATTTTGGACTGGCCCAATCCGATTTTCTTCCTATTTTTGTTATTTTCTATTTATTTCCTTTTTAATTCCTAAATTAAAATAAAAAAATCCTAGATTAAATCATAAAATCAAAAATTAACTAAATATGCTAATTAACTCCTAATAATAATTATCACCCAATATTAAACACCAATTAAAAATAAAATCACACAATTTGGACATTAAAGGCTAAAAACACAAAGTACATATTTTTTGTGATTTTTCATTTTGTAAGACAAAACTTACTTACTCTTATTTGTACAATTAAACCAAAAGATGCAAATGCAACATATTTTTGTATTTTATATTAATTTAAACAAATAGACACGCACAGACAAATACAAATAATAAAAGAAAAATAACACAAAAATCCACAAAAATCACACACAACATAAAACTATTTTATTTTGAATTTTTTGGGAGTAATTCTCATATAGGGCAAAAATCACGTGCTCACAGTCCTCAGCCACAGAGATTCGCAGCTTTCTTGGTTTCGCAAACTATTATCACCGGTTTGTTTAGGGATTCTCATCTATCGCATCGCCCTTGACCAAGTTAACTCAGAAGAGTATTTCATTTGTATGGTCGGATGAGCGTGAGGAGAGCTTTCAGAAGCTCAAGACAGCTTTGACCACAGCTCCAATGTTAGTTTTTCCATCAGCTTCAGGTTCATATACCGTATATTGTGATGCTTCTAGAGTTGGGATTTGTTGTGTGTTGACGTAGGAGGGTAGAGTTATTTCTTATGCTTTTTGTCAGTTGAAGCTCCATGAGAAGAACTACCCCATTCATGATTTGGAGTTGGCTGCCATAGTTTATGCATTGAAGATTTAGAGGCATTACTTGTATGGCGTATCTTGCGAGGTTTTCATTGATCATCGTAGTCTTCAACATTTGTTCAAGCAAAAGGATCTTAATTTGAGGCAGCAGAGATGGTTGGAGTTGCTCAAGGATTATGATATCACTATATTGTATCATCCGGGAAAGGCCAATATAGTGGCCGATGCTTCGAGCCGAAAGGTAGTGAGTATGGGGAGTTTGGCATATATTCTAGTTGGGGAAAGACCTCTTGCAGTTGATGTTTAGGACTTGGACAATCAGTTCGTGAGGTTAGACATTTCGAAGCCCACTCGGGTATTAGCTTGTGTGGTTTCTCGGTCTTCTTTATATGACCGCTTCAGAGAGTGCCAGAATGATGATCTGCATTTGCTTGTCCTTAGGGACAGAGTTCAATATGATGATGCTAGAGAGGTGACCATTGGTGATGATGGTGTGTTGAGGATGCAGGGCCAAATTTGTGTGCCCAATGTGGATGGGCTTCGGGAGTTGATTCTGGATGAGACCTATAGCTCGCGGTATTTCATTCATCCAGGAGCCGCGAAGATGTATCAGGATTTGAGGCAGCACTATTTGGTGGAGGAGAATGAAGAAAAATATTGGGGAATTTGTAGCTCGGTGTCTCAATTGATAGCATGTGAAATATGAGCATCAGAGACCGGGTGGCTTGCTTCAGCAGATAGATATTCCTGAGTGGAAGTGGGAGAGGATTACTATAGACTTTGTTGTTGGACTTCCATGGACTTTGAAGAACTTCGATGCTATTTGGGTGATTGTGGATCGACTGACCAAGTCCCCGCACTTCATTCATGTGTGTACTACCTATTCTTCACAGCAGTTGGCATGGATCTATATCGTGAAGATTGTTCGTTTGAATGGTGTTTCGGTTTCTATCATTTCAGATAGATGTACTTAGTTTACTTTGCAGTTTTGGAGAGCCGTGCAGAGAGACTTGGGTACTCAGGTGGAGTTGAGCACAACTTTTCATCCTCAGAAGGACGGACAGCCCAAGCATACTATGTACTTAGTTTACTTTGCAGTGTTGGAGAGCCGTGCAGAGAGAGTTGGGTACTCAGGTGGAGTTAAGCATAACTTTTCATCCTCAGACTGACGGACAGTCCGAGCATACTATTAAGATATTGGAGGACATATTGCGTGCTTGTGTCATTGACTTTGGAGGATCATGGGATGAGTTTCTACCACTTGCAGAGTTTGCTTATAGCAACAGCTACCAGTCGAGTAACCAGATGGCTCCATATGAGGCTTTGTATGGGAGGCAGTGTAGATCTCCAGTTGGTTAGTTCGATCCCGGTGAGGCTAGGCTATTGGGGACTGATTTGGTACAGGATGCTTTGGGGAAGGTAAAAGTGATCCAGGAGAGGCTTCGTACAGTGCAGTCGAGGAAAAAGAGCTATGCTGATAGGAAGGTTCGAGATGTGTCCTACATGATTTGCGAGAAAGTGCTATTGAAGGTTTCGCCCATGAAGGGTGTTATGAGATTTGGGAATAAAGGTAAATTGAGTTCTCTGTTCATTAGGCCTTTTGAGGTACTTCGGAGGATTGGGGAGATAGCTTATGATCTTGCTCTTCCACCCAGCTTGTCGAGTGTGCATCCGATATTTCATGTTTCTATGCTTCGGAAGTATATTGGGGATCTGTCTCATGTTTTGGATTTCAGCACGGTTCAGTTGGATGATGATCTGACCTATGATGTGAAGCCAGTGGCTATTTTGGGCCGTCAGGTTCAGAAGTTGAGGTCAAAGGATATAGCTTCAGTGAAGGTGTTGTGGAGAGGTCAGATAGTAGAGGAGGATTCCTGCGAGACCGAGCACGAGATGCGGAGCAGATATCCTCACCTGTTTGAGGCTTGAGGTATATTTCTTGACTCGTTCGAGGATGAACGTTTGTTTAAGTTGGGGAGGATGTGACGACCCGGCCAATCATATCATGAGTTACCTCTCTATCTCCCATTTTAGCTTCTTTATGCTTCGTTATCCGTGTTTTGTGGTATCGGGTTGGTGTGATTGAGTCCGGAATGAATTTGGTGAAATTTGAGACAATTAGTCTCTTTTTAGAAGGTTTAGGTTGGAAAAGTCAACCGGATGTTGACTTATGTGTTAGAGGGCTCAGATGTGAGTTACAACGGTTCGGTTAGCTTCGGGAGGTGATTTATGACTTAAGGGTGTAATCGGAATGAGTTTTAGAGGTCCGGAGTAGAATTAGGCTTGAATTGGCGAAGTTGATATTTTGTAAATTTTTGGTTGATAGGTGATATTTTGATATAAAGGTCAGAATGGAATTCCGAGAGTTGTAGTAGCTTCGGTGTGTTATTTGGGATGTGTGCAAAATTTCAGGTCATTTAGACGTGGTTTGGTTGGGTTTTTGATCAAAAGCGTATTTAAGAAGATTTTAGAAATTTAGGCTTGAATTCGATGTATTTTGGGTGATTTGTTCTTGTTTGAGGTGTATTGATGATTGGAACAAGTTTGAATAAGGTTTTAAGATGTGTTGGTTCCTTTGGTTGTGGTTCTAGGGGCCTCGGGTGAGTTTCGGGTGGTCAATCGGACCATTTATAAGTTGGAAAAATTGCAGAAGTTCAGGTTCAACTGTTTCAGGGTTTTACCCTTCGCGATCGCGAGGGGAGTCCTACGATCGCATATAAGGATTTGAGGAAGTGGCCCAGTTGCTCTTCACGTTCGCAGAGCTGGGCTTTCGATCGCATTGTTTGGGGAGAGTGTGCACCGCGAACGCGTGTAAGGGGTTGCGATCGCGATCGCGTAGTGTTAAATGGACCAGGGGTCTTGGAAGGAATTTGTGTAATGCGAATGTGGGAGGTGGTCCACGATCGCGTAGGGTAAGTGGCTCAGGCATTGCGATCGCAGGTTCTTGGACACGATCGCATAGAGCTATTTTGGGAGCTGAGATTTTTGTGCTTCGCAATCGCGAAGGTTTTCCCGCGATCGCGATGAAGAAAATATTGGCCTGGGCAGAATGTTTTTAAGTCATCTTGTCCGCGATTTTGAGATTTTTGAAGGTGTCTGAAGAGAGATTCAAGAGGGAAGTGTTGGGAGGTAAGATTCTCAAACTAAAACTCAATTATTATGTGAATTCCACCTAAAAAATCATGAAAAACTAAGCCTAAAATTGAAGAACTAGGGCTTGAGAAATTGGCTTTTGAATTGGGATTTGAAGGGCTATTTGAGGTCGGATTTAAGAACTTTTGATATGTATAGACTCATGGGGAGATAAGGATTCCGTTGATGTAAAAATTTCTGAGTTTCGAGATGTGGGCCCAGGGCTCGGGATTTGGCCAATTTCGGGATTTTTGGTATTTTTTGATTGTTTTTACTTGGGTTTTGTTCCCTTAGCATATAGTGACGTATTTCTTCTGATTTTGATTAGATTCGACACGAGTGGAGGCCGATTCGGGGGGCAAAGGCATCACGAAGTAGTATTTTTATTGGTTTGAGGTAAGTAACCATTGTAAATCTGGGAGTGAGGGTACAAACCCCGGTATTTGACTTGATTTGATAAATGCGGTGACGCACAAGCTAGGTGACGAGCATTTGGGCATGCACCGGTAGGGATTGTGACTTGGTCCGTCCCGTAGTGACTATTAAGCCGCGTAATTGATTTAGAAATCTATATTATCCTATGTTTCAGTCATTTATACTGTATTATGGGTTGTATGCCATGATTGAGCGTTGTGCCGATCTGTAGAAACCCTTAGGGGCATTTTGACTATTTTTCTCATTTTACTTGCTAAAAGCATATCCTCAGTTTTGTTATACTCGTTTAATTGTTAAAAACTAATTTTTACCCTTTTGCTTCTATTGTGAGGGCTGTTGGGCTGAGTTTCTTAGTTTTTATTGTTGTGCCCGAGAGACTGTAAGGTTAATGACTAAGAGAGGTTGAGAACCTAATCATGAGGATATTTATATATATGTGAGGAATGGATCGGGCTGCACGCCGCATCGATATATATATTGGATCAGGCTGCACGCTGCAGCGATATGATGCTTGGGCTGTAGGAGCCCCTCCGGAGTCTGCACACCCCCAGTGAGCGTAGTCGACTATTATATATGGATCGGGCTCTACGTCACAGCAGTTACTATGATTTCTATTATTATGAGATATTAATGAGCCGAGTGCTGAGAGTGAGTACTGTGTGATAAGAGTTGAGTCGCGAGTGACTGAGAGGCTGCCCGAGGGGCCATATACTGAGTGATTCCTTGCCCGGGAGGCCTTATTATGATACTTTCACTGATTTCACTCTCATTTTTTAAATAAGCCTCCATTGATATACTGTTAAGTATTTGATTCCAAATGTTTAAACTGGAAAATGTGATTTTATGACGAAAGTTGAGTTTTAAACTGTAAAGATGACCTGTTACTTTGTTGATTATTCAGTTATGTATTTTTTGAATTGCTTATCACTACTTTCAGTCCGTATTTAATTTAGTTACTTAATGAGTTGGAGTACTCATGTTATTCCCTGCACCTTGTGTGCAGATCCAGATGCCTGAGCGGCCGAGTGAGAGCTTTCAGCAGATTCAGCATTTTGTCGGAGATTTCGAGGTAGCTGCATGGCGTCCGCAACCTTGATTTCTCCCTCTATCTTGTTATCTTTTATGTATTTTTTCTAGACTATCTATGTAGTAGTTTGTTCAGACTTTTATTAGAGGCTCTAGACTTGTGACACCGGATTGTTGGGGCGGTGTAGTTATATTGTTATTTTGACTTTCCGTTTATTTCTGTTGTTTTTAACGCTCATAATGAATTCAGTATTTAAACTTGTGCTAGAAAATGACTTTATGTTAATAGTAAATGGGTTGTGGTTATGGATATGTCGGCTTGCCTAGTAATGTGATAGGCGCCATCATGACCAATAGTTTGGGTCGTGACAGCTGAATGCCGTATTTGGGCCTTGTGCGAAAGTTGTTTCGACCTGTAGGGGCCTTTTTCTTATTTATCCTCTCACTATTTTGATTTAAAAACCTATACTCAGTCATGCTATGTTTACTGATTTTATAATTCAGTCTTTATCCATTTTGATGAATAAAAATATTATTTTGGGTTAAGCACCCTATTATACTGATAGCCCGAATGGCTTGAGAGGTTTATGATTGAGTGAGGCCGAGGGCCTGTTTTTGTGAGGATATTTATAAGATCGGGCTGCACGCCACAACGTTACTGATTCATGATTTTGTGAGGCCGAGGGCCTGATTGATTTATGCTACGAGGTTGCTTGTTACAATGCTTGGGCTGTAGGAGCCCCTACGGAGTTTGTACACCACCAGTGAGCGCGGGTACCTACTGAGTGCGAGTGCTAAGTGTGAGTGTCTAATGATGCGTGACTGAGAGGAATGAGTGATTGTGAGGTTGGAGTGAATGGGAGGACTGAGTGACTATTATGCCCGAGGGGCTGTTTACGAGTGATTGTGAGGTATGCCCGAGGGGTTGTATATGTGTGACAGTGATGTTTGCCCGAGGGGCTATTTGTGATTTATGTTGCCCGAAGGGCTATATACGAGTGAGTTTTGCTCCAGGGGCTGATTATGTTTTCATTATTTTTTTTCTCTCACTATATTATCACTTCGTTTGAAAGCTGTTGAAAGATGTTTTAAATGGTTTTACTTAAATTGGATTTAAATGAGTTGAGTAGATTCAAAACCCCGATTCGAAAAACCTGTTGTATTCTACTCATATTTCATGATATGAACTGTATATGTTTTATTGATCATCACTGCTGCTCAGTCTTTATTTACCTTTATTAATTAGTGAGTTGGTGTACTCATACTATTCCCTACACCTTGTGTGTAGATCCAGGTATTTCTAAAATCGGTAACAGGTGTTGATTAGTCAATGGCAGGCCCATCAGAATTAGTAAGGAAGCTGTCTGGCGATCGCAACCCTGCTTTTATCCCTCCTTATCCTCCCTTAGTTGTATTCAGTTATTTTCAAGCTATGTTAGTCTTGATGTTGTCAGACGGTTCTAGTAGATGCTAATGACTAGTGACACCCTGATATCGGACTTTCTTTCCCCACTGTGGGTTTGATTTAAACACTTTATGAAGGTTTTATCGTTAAATAGCTTTGATTTTATCTTGAGAATGAAAATATGGATTGGTTTTGGTAATGTGTCGGCTTGAATTGTGAGATGTCGTGACAAGCTTAAATGTTTCTTATTATTTTATTATATTGATTTATTTATTCAACGTTGCACTTAAATATTGCTTGATCACCAATTGAATACTATCTACGAATCTAGGATTGAAATCGGGAGAGAGAATTCTAAATTGCATATAAGATTGAGTAGAACAAGACCTTAACTCTGTGGGGGGGGGGGGGATTTACAGTTAGGATAGGAATATACCTAATCTCCTTGCTTTGTTACTATACGGGAATTATAAATTCGTTCTTGTCAATCCTAATTCCATAGGAATGTAGGCATTAGGATATCTTGAATAGGTGAGTTGTACTTCGGGAGAAGGTTTTGAGAAATATTAACCCCGTCAATCAATAAACTAGATAAATTAATTAGACAGTTTAGGTAAAAAAAACGTGATTTTTAGCTAACCTATAGCTCTAGAATATTCACTCACATTGAATTCGTCGCTATAATATTCGCCAACTTGTTTTATTTAATCTCTTAAGTTTTTACTCTAGATTAATTTTAGATAAATATTCATACGTTAGAGCTCGCTTGAATAGATTAATTATTTGGTTTAATTTAGTTGATAGTTAATCTCAAGTCTCCGTGTGTATGATATCTGGACTTACAATCCTATATTACTTGTCGGCTACGTAAACTTATGTGTGCATTTGGGAGAAACAAGTTTTTGGTGCCCTTGCCGGAGACTTAGAAATTAACTATCCTACTAGATTAGATTTTTACTCTTTGTCTATTCAAGTTTTTAAATTTTTATCTTAGTTTAATATTTACTATCTTTGTTGATATGGCATCTTGGAATTATAATTGGTCGAATATTGGTTATTCTTATTTTGGTGATCCATGTCCATATTATGGAGGATCACACTTGTGAAAAAATTGTGAATCTTAATCTTATGGGTGAAATATTTGTAATATGTGTGGTGGTCAAGGTAGCTATTGGGATGGTTGTCTTAATTATTTTCATTATTTTCTAACCCCTTTTTATGATCATTCTAAGAATGTTTGTGAGTTTGATAGGGGCAATGAAGTGCAGGATATGGAACATGATGCAGATATTAGGGATATTCTGAGGCAAGTAGTAGAGAAACATGATGAACTCAAAAAATCTATGAAAAGAATTAGTGCGGCAATCATGAGAATGAAGGCCGAGGCGAAGGAAGTGGCTGAAGAGAACGAGTTCCCACCAAAAGATAATTTAGAAGAAACAAATATAGTTAGCCAATCTTAGCTAGAGGAACAAGCTCAACTGATAAAATCTCATGCGTATCTTCGTGATGGTCTTTCAAATATGACAGAACAACTGATAGAAGGAAGAACTAAATCATAGACAAGCGATCGATCAATTTGGCAGCTCTATTTGCGATTTGGATGCAGAATTGAGTGCAAAGGTTAATGCGTGTAACGTCCAAAAATTTAGTGATGAGTTGTGTGAATTTGAAAAAGATCTTCTAGGCCAAATTGTGGAGCTAAGATGAGAATACCAATTATCAAATCATATTCTTATGGATGATGCTAAGGTTGAGGCATCTGATGCTCTACAACCAACTTTTATGGATACTGGCCAGCTTGTGGAGCAGATAGAGGAATTCTAACTATTCGACCAAAATATTATTAATGATGCCAAGGTTGACGAAGAGTGCAAAATTGAGGATGTCAAAAATAATATAATTTTGGAGTTGGAGCGTATTGGACCTCATTCTAAACACTTTTCAACATTGTGTTTGGTTGGTGACATGGGAATTGATTGAGTCGAGCATATGAAGGAGTCAATGGATGAGGAACAAAGTATTTATATTCTGAAATTTGCCATACCGAGGAGGCAAAAAGAAATCCCGCACTTAAGGGCCAAGAAGTGCAAGATGTGATATCTATTGCTTGGTTCCTTTATTTTTATATCACTGGCCCATGAACGTGACACAAAAATGAAGCAAAGTTGAGGGGGCAGTTCATATTCTCAAAGTGGAAAGTGATGAAAGTTATGGCATCGTGCCGCGACATTAAATCAGGCGCTTGTTGGGAGGCAACCCATCTTTATTGTTTTCTTTTATTTTTTTGTTCTTTTTCTTATTATTGTTGTAGTATTTATTTTTGTGTTGTAGGATTATAAGAATAGGAAGCACGACCATTGGAAGAGTGCAAAAGTGAGTTAGATGGTGAGAACGATGTGTGGGGTACCGCACAAGGGATCATGCCTGGGAGAAGCCTGAGTATCCCATGAGCCACTATTGCTTCGGCCTTTGGCCTATCATGGAATCTCTTTTACCCTCTTGTTATTTATAGTGTGCATTGAGGACATTGCACAATTTTAAGTGTAGGGTGAGGAGATTATTTGGGTGTGTTTCTATGCTATTTTAGCTTAGTTGTAGTACTCGTTCTTATTTGGGTGAGTTTCGGTGCTATTTTAGCTTTGTTGTAGTACTCGTTCTTAATGTAGAGATTTTGTTAAAAAAAAATATAGAAAATTGGAATTTTCCTGACGATGGATCTCCTTGATGGTTTTGTTGAGGGATTTTAGTCTAAAGAAAAATGACAAATTATTTTTTCTTTGTAGGTAGTCTAGCAATTTTCCCCTTGATTTTTCTTTGTGCCGCGGTTCTTTTCCAAGGGTTTTGTTTGAACCGGGAGTAGTTAGTTTTTTTTTTGAACTAGGAAAACTTGTGCTGAGAATTGAATTGAAGCAATATCTTTTAACTTTGTCATGCCTTGAGAATATTGAGTACTTTTGTTGTGACGCTTAGGATCAATTTTTGACTCTTGTAAAAATACCTTAAATTGTATGATCTTAACTTTGCTTAACTTCTTTGACTAGAGTGTCTTGAAAAGTCCAATCCTGAGTGAGTTATGTGCCATGTGTGTGTAAGGTTTGTATGTATTATATGCATTACATTTGATATCTAGAACCTTCCCCGTGTGTTTGCAAAGCGAAATAGTAGTTTTGTTCAGTCTCGGAAGTGATATATGCATTTCTTTGTTGAGCCATATATATATATATATATATATATATATATATATATATATATAT